>JAOXYA010062564.1:0-11841 GCA_028565675.1 Sorex palustris | reverse complement strand
ATCGAATACTCTCGGTAGCTTGCCAGGCTCTCCGAGAGGAGCGGAGGAATCGAACTCGGGTCGGCCATGTTGGCTGCTTGTAAGGCGAAAGCCCTACCACTGTGCTATCACTCCAGCCCTTTATTGAAAAATACATTTCAAATCCAGTGAGCCACATTTATTGCCGCACTGTGTCCCGGCCCCCGGCACCTACTCACCAAGGTACTTCTCTGGACTGCTCTTCCTTAGCACTTGACTGCTCTTGGATTTGGGCAAATACCAAGTGATGTCAGCAGGGATAATGGCCACTGTTCATTAGCTCATGGTTTGTGTCTGAAATGGCAAACACAACTCCTCCCAAAGCACAGGAGTGACTGAGTAGAGGAGAGGCCTCTACTGACCACGACTCCACAGACAAATGTTTTCAGCAGGCTCAGGTCAGGCTTCAAAGACTTCGGGAAATTAGGGGACTGGTATTCCTCATGGTGGAGTTGGGGGGGGTAGTAATAATTGAGGCGTATGTCTTCATTTCCCCTGTGATTTTGTGAGGCGGTATGCAGGGTTTGGGAAAACCTATGGTGGATAGAGGTTGGGCATCTTTCACAGGTACAGAGAATATCGGGGGCAAGTCCATCCGAGGTGAGGTCTGAGTATGGCTAAGAGACACCGGTAAGGGAGAGTCCAGTGCCTACCCACTGACCTGGACTGCCCAGTCAGGGCTTCTGTCCTTTTGGTACAAAGCTATTGGTGAGGCTCTGGCTCAGTCCACTGAAAGCCTGAAGAGTAGATGAAGGTGGCAGAGAGGGATATTCACATTTTGCAGGTCCAAAGGCCCACGTTCATCTGGTTTTTCTTTCCTTAACTCCTCAGCTTCCTTCTAAGTTTTGTGGTGTGAAGTGAAGGGCACACTGTTGTAGTCAGTCTTAATTATCTGACGACAGAGGCCACGTTAGGTGCTTCCTAAACATAGCATCTGTCCACTGTCACTTGACTCCTGCTGCACCAGGAGTAGCCACTCGTTTGAGGAGGAAACGTCAGGGTAACTTCTCCCAGATTTCTGCATTTGATGTCAAGTTCACCCAGGCCAAGATTTCCACTCCTTGTTTTGATGTTCCCACTTTACTGACGTCTTTGTTGAGGTATTTGGACTCACCTCTTCAAGAGGATGTTTAGAAATAAATGTGCAGATGTGAAAAATCATCCATCTAAAGGAGTGAGTGTGAACAGGGCTTCCAGCTTGCACGTCACATCACAAGGGCTTTGTGGTACCAGGACACGTGCCATGGCCTGGGGTGCAGGGCTTCAGGGCCCCTTACGGCCCAGTCCACTGAGTGACAGATGAGATGACGATGCTCCTGAACCCAGCAGTCCTGCTGGGAATAGACAAACCTCAGTCTGTGCTTCTGGACTTGGACTCACTCCTACTGAAACACCTGCTTCCAGCAGAGTTCCATGGGGGTGTCAGAACAAAACACAAATGCACAGCCCTTGCAGACAGATCCCATGTCCACTCACAGTGTTCTTCTTCCCATGAAACTTCACGTGAGAGCGAATTCTTCACATCCCACATTTCCCCCCAGCATGCTGTTCCATCATAGAGTTCATTAGAAGCTCATTGAGACATGAATCCACTTCAGCAGTGCCAGCCAGTGCCCTGGCACCAGTAGCCTCTGCTTCATTTTTGGGCAGCTTCACTGTCAAACGAGGATAGCCAATGCCCCCCTCACCCACTGCCACATCATGTTCTCTCTCTCTCTCTCTCTCTCTCTCTCTGTATTAAAGGTTAATCACATAGAAAGTTCAAGGACTTCATTCCTTTATTCCAGCCACCTCCGCAGTTGTTCAGTTGGCCTCTAAGATTTCCATCAGCATAAATCAGTGGAGCTTGCAGCTTGAATCCCAATGGGGCCCTTTGATTGTGTGGTCCAGCTGTTGGCATCAGCTACGACCCAGACCTTCCCCGGAGCTGTGAAGAGTCTTCCAGAAAAGAGAGCCGGGGTTGCTTTCCAGAGTGAAAACCTCTTCAAACTCAAGCCCTGCCACCTGAAATCAGGCACCCAGTACACAGTACAGGGAGTATTTCCTGATACTCCGAATAGTCTCCGGAGAACTCACACAAGGCCATGTGTGTCTGTAGGATTCTTGGGATCTTCAGGAAACAAGAAAGCAGCAGCTCTGGTTGAAGCAGTTGTGTGAGGCCCAGTAGAAATAAGGATAGTCTTGCCTTAAGCTCTTGGTCTTTGCATGTTCCATGCTGTGCCCTCCACCTGGTATGGTAAGATGATGTCAGGGTGTGACAGCCACAACCATTGGCTCGTGTGTGCCCCTGGGCTGCAGCCCGGATACTAGGTTGCACAAAAAGAGATACTGACCCCCAGGCACCTTTCATAGAAAAGGTGTGTTGGCTTCTGTTTCAAAACATTGTACCGTACTCCTGGAAATGTGGTGAGAAATAGAAGCTCAAATGCTAGTTGAAAAGAATGGAAAAAAATCTCCAAGTAGCTCAGTCCTCTTTTCCTCCAGACCAGGGTTTCCAGATTAGAGGGCAACATCTGCCTTTCCAATGTCTCACACTCGATCTCTCTCCTGGAAGACAACATCCTTCAACTTTTGTGATTCTCTTTTGTATTAGGCTTGTGCAGCTTCTTGTGATCACCAGTATTTTGGTAAGATTAGAATAGGCTAGTGGACCATTGACCTAATGTGTTTGAGATAGCCAGAATGTTTTCCACAGAATTAGGTGATGGAGATTGAGATGTGAGTCCAGAGTGCTGGGAAAGGGGAAAATAACTGCAGTTGGGCTGGAGTGATATAGCACAGAGGGTAGGGCGTTTGCCTTGCAGGAGGCAGCACCTGGTTCGGTTCTTCCGTTCTTCTCGGAGAGATGGGCAAGCTACTGAGAGTATCCCACTGGCAGGGTAGAGCCTGGCAGGCTCCCCCTGGCAAATTCCATATGCCAAAAACAGTAACAACAAGTCTCACAATGGAGCCATTACTGGTGAACAACACAGTCCTACAGTGCTGACCCCCAGGAGGCCACGCCCCCTGCCACGGAGGCCACGCCCCCTGCAGCACTGTAGGTCCTGAGGGGGGCTGGGAGGGTTTTTTTGTCAGGTTTTCAGGTTGGGGCGTGCTCGAGGAATGGGTCACTGGCAAGGAGGTCTGCAAACCTGATGGAAGGAGCTGGCAGGGCTGGTGGAAGGAGCTGGGAGGTCTGGAAGCATGGGGTGCTGGGCTCTCTGATTCTCTCTCCTGTTGAACCCCAGGTTACCGGGATGGGGCAGTCCAGAGCATAAGCCTTGGCGAAAGCCACCTCCTCCTGAGAAGGTGGGACTGGCCAGTGGGTGGGGCCTGGATGCCACGCTGACGACAAGACTTCATCAGGCTGATGTCAGGGTGTGCACGAGGTGTGGGGGCGCACATGTCCCTAAAGGGTGCTGCCCTGGGGGGTCCTGCTTGTGCTTGTCCTGGAGCATCTGGGCCACAGTGTCCCTGCAACAGGGTCTTGTCCTTGAGTTCTCAGCCATCCCACAGGGCTGTGTCACAGTGTGGGACTTGCTGGCTCCCCTGAAGGTTGTGCCTCTGCCCTGTGCCAGGACGTTGCTGCCCCACCTCCTGGTGCCTCCATGAGGGGTTCAGGGCCTTGATTCCTGATTTCAAGGCCTTGTAAGACTCACTTTCTCCTCCTGTGTTCTACAGCAGTGAATAATTTTTAAAAACCTTTGTTCCTTTGTCTTGGCCAAATTCTCAAGGGCTTCTCAGCAGTGCCCGCTGTTGGATCATTGTAGTGTTAACTGGGTCTAGACTTTGTACAAAATAGGGATGCTCGAATTAAAGATGTTATTTGATTCTTTCTAAAAAAAGTCCAGACTTCAGTTTTAGAGCTGTTTTAGGTTCACAGTGGAATGGAGAGGATGATAGAGAGTTTCCCATACACTGCCCCCTGCTCCTGCCCATATATACTCAGTCTGTGGTTGGCACTCCCCACTAGAGTGGCACAGTTGTTAAAATCTGTGAGGCCACACCAACACATCAGCATCACCCAGAGTCAGGCTCCCTTTTGATGTTGCATTAGTCAGGACATGGACGAATGTGTCACATGTTGCCATCATAATGGTCTATGAACTAAACATTTTCTGCCCCTTCCCCCCTTCATCCTTGGGTCCCTGGAGCTGGCAAACACAGATCACTCTTTTTTTTCCATCACTAGAGTTTTTCCTCATCCAGAGTATCCAAGTCAGAAGCTACATTATATGCCACCTTTCCAGATCAGCTGGCCTGACTTAGGCCTCTGCATTTGAGTTTACTTCATGTATTTTCATCTCTTAGTTGGTCATTTCTTTATCACGGAAGGAAACCCTGTTGTTAATGTATTACCCATCCACCTAGCAAGGAGTGCTAAAAATTGGGTCTAGGCTTCGGCAAATGGAAGTAGAGTGACTGTACACATCTCTGCTTGGGTTTTTCACACGTGTTCCCCCCATCTTTGGGTAAATACTAAAGTGCCTGGTCACTGAATGGTATGGTAGGAGGAAACCTAGCCTTGTGCTTGATGTACCTGTTTCTTTCTTTCTTTCTTTTTTTTTTTTTTTTTGCTTTTTTGGGTTACACCCAGCGATGCACAGGGGTTATGCCTGGTTCATACACTCAGGTATTACTCCTGGTGTGCACGGGAGACCATATGGGATGCTGGGAATCGAACCCGGGCTGGCTGCAAATGCCCTACCCACTGTGCTATCACTCCAGTCCCACCCCTGTTTCTTAAAAGCTGATCTTCAGCTGTAGATACCACACAAATGTGAGACAGCTGAGATGAGGCTGATTCGTGGGGAGCTTCTTGCAGTTGACTTCTTGTGTGGTTTTTCACTGGGAGCGATTTCCCCACACTGCCATGTTCCTCCTACCTCATGGCAGAAATCAGGGGCAACTTGGTTTCTGTTCAGGCCTGGGGCAGATAGTAAGCTCAGTCTAAACCCTGCCAACATGCCAGACTTATTTTTCTTCTTAAGTGTGTGTGTGTGTGTGTGTAACACACACACACGCACATACTGGCTTTGGGGCCACACCTGGTAGTTCTCTGTTTTTTGTCCTGGCTGTATGCCCAGGGATCACTCCAGGGCTCAGGGGACCCTATGGGATGCTGGGGATGGAACCCAGATCGGCTGTGTGCAAGGCGAGTGCCCTCCAGTTGCACTATCTCTCTAACCCACATACATTTTGTGCAGCTTTAATGCCCTTTGCTGCTAATGCCTGGCAGCCATTTCCCTGATGCCCAGCTAGCTCAAGTGCATCCCACAGCCTAGCATCTCCACGTCTTTTCCTCATCAGGAGAATGATGGCTGGGAAGCATGGATCTCAGTAGGCAGGAGTGTTTGATTGGCTTCCCAAGACCCTGTCTGACCCTGGGCATGAGCATCCATCACAAAAGTGTGTCCCCGAGTACCAACTCTCAAGTTCCAAGAAGTTCCAGGAGCCTGTGGGTCTGTTTTGTGACCTCTGGAAAGCCCAGCCTGTCAGTGGTGTCCCTGGGCATCCCCCACTGTCCATTCCGACCCTCTCCATCTATAGTTCCCACCAGGCCCCGGTGCCTAGAGAATCCAGGGACCTGAACCAGGAGTCTGGGGTCAGGGAAGGTGAGGCTGTAGAGGTCAGGCTTCCAGTCTGGGCCTGCTGAAAGCTCCTGCTTCCTTTCCTTACCCTCCTGCTCATAGGTCTCCACATCTGCACACTGTCTAGGTGTGAGTGGCCATTGCACATGGGACAGGACCACTCAGCTGCCTGCCTCCTGGCCTGGAAGCCCTGGCAGCACCAGATCCCCTGAACTCCAGTTCTGTGAGCTAATGAGGAGGCTATGACCCTCCGGCTGCAGCAGACCACACTCCCCCTCAGCTCTTGCTCGAGAAACACACCCCCACCCCAGCCAGCCCTTGCCTGGCCTGCGATTACTCCCTCTTTAATCAGGACCTGCAGCTGCCGGCCTCTCGATTATGCCAGCAGGTGCCTGGACTTCAAAGTGGGCACCTGTCACCGGAACGATAATTGGCTTTATTCAGCCCATTGTCCCTCTTTTGTCATCCAGCCATTTGGAGCCACGGTGAGCCACCGTTCCCAGGAAAGGTAAGGGTGCTGGGGGAGCAGACAGGAGCTGGCCTGGGTGGAAGGAAAACAAACATGCCCAGGGAGAGGGGAGGCCCTGCTCAGTGGCGGCCACGCAGCTGGTGGGTTTATTGACCTGCCCTCCTAAGGGCAGACACTCTCCATGTGGGTACATTGTTTGTACCGCAGGTGCCCGGGAGCAGCCAGAGGAGATGCCCAGAGCAGCTGCGCTTCTCCCCGGGAACATGTGAAGACGTTAGAGAGATGTGGATCCCAGGAAGGGGGAGCTGGGCCAGGTCACTGCTCCCCAGCAGACCCAGGATCTTGACCCCAAACAATGCCTCTTCTTACTGGCTGCCGCCTGGCCCTCGATGCAGTGACACCTTTGGCAGTGCTGGCTCCTGCCTGTCTGGTGGAAGCGGCAGCGGAGACCAAGCAAGCACTGGACTCTGGATCCCGACGGGCCTCGGGAGGGAAGTCCCTAGATTTCCATGCATGCTTCTCACTGCCGTGCTCAGGGGACTTCGGTGGTCCCCGTGATCTATTTGTGCTTTTTTAAGAGTCAAGTTTGGTACAGGCTTTTCTGTGAGTGGGTCTCCCTACACCCCGAGGTCCCCTCCTCCTCCTGAAACCTTCCTGTGTCCAGAGGGGGGCAGAGATCAGGAGCGTCTCAGTAACAGTGGGGGACAGTGCCAACAGGAAGAAAACTTCCTGCTTTCTCAGGGCTTCACGAAGTTCATTTTGCTCGAGCCTGGCAAGTTCTTGATCCAGTATCGGGCTCTCTCTTTAGAGTCGAGCTCAATAGATGCTAAAGCTTCATCCTGTCAGCTCTGCCATTCTCTCCAAGTGTCAAATAGCACGCTGCTACTCCTCCCTCTAAGGGGTAGGATTGGGTTGCAGAGGGCAAGGAGAACTTGAAACTGTGGCCTGTAGTATGAACGAACGTCCAGAATTGCATCCTGCATCTCCTTAGACTTCTGTGTCTGTCCCCGAGTGTCCGTGAGATCTGTAGGGAGATTCTTTTGTGGTTTGTTTGACATCGAGATGAACCTTTATAATACATCACTCTGCTATATATTCAATTCTGATCTTCCTGGAACATTTCCACTTTTCTTGCACCCCACCCCTCTTTTATCAGCCCCTTCTAGCAGAGAATCGCCCCACGAGTGTCTCTCATGAGTCCACACAGACACTGCAGCTCACGGGAGATTCACTTGGGGCTGGAGCAATAGCATAGCTGGGAGGCTACTTGGCCTTGCATACGACTGATCTACATTTGATCCCTGGCATACCACAGGGTCCCCTGAACACTACCAGAAGTGGTCCCCCAAGTGCAGAAACACGACTAAGCCCTGAACATCACCATTTCAACGTGCCCACCCACCAAAAGGGCGGAGGAGCCTGTGAAAGGGCTATGAAACTGGATGTCTCCCCAAGTTTATATATTCTTGGCGGCCCAGGGTGTGCCTTGGGGACCCAGCTGGGAGGCTGTCATCCCCAGCACCCCCTGTCTTACACTGTTGGGTGCTTTGCTGGTGCTCTCATGCCCTGGGGCCAGTGAGCACCAAGTCCAGCACATGTGAGCTTGGTAATGCTGAGGGCAGCACAGGAGGGTCTCCTCAGCTGTGCTGGAGCATCTCTGTGGGGAGACAGGCAGCAGAAAGCACATGGGCATGTTTGGGGGCCGCCCCATAGGTGCTCAGGGCTGACTCTTGGCTCTGCACTCTGGTATCACTCTGGGCAGTCAAACTTGCAGGGCCCTCACTGCTCTCCTGTTGCCCCAGCATGCAACTTTTTAAAGCTGGAAAATTCATTCTTAGCACGAGTTTGTGGTCCACAGATGCTCATTTCAGATAAAACTAGCTGCCCACAGCAGCTTGGTGAAGAGATGGCTAATGCCTGGCTCCAAACTAAGTCAAGTGGAATTCAGTTCAGTTTCTGCAACAGGAAATCGGGACCCTTCTTGTACTGCCTAAGAATTCGATGCCCAGTGCCACTTGAGCACAACAATGGCTCACATTCAAAACTTTGAAAATGAGTCTGAGGAAGTAGAAATGCTTTCCCAAAGAACCTGAAAGGACAAACGTGGCAGATCTCTCACTTAAGAATGTCAATAAACCCAGGTGATTGATTTTTTCCTTCTACCAGTTTATTCTGCCATCCTGACCCTCTTAGTTATTCTGTTTCCCTTTAAATGAAGACAGATCTCCTAATCCTTCCTGCATTAATGTGGGCCTCTTGAGTCTGCATTAGCCAGGATGGTGGGGAGAATAAGCAGAATTTAACAGGGAAGGGAAAGAGCTAATCACTTAAGTTATCGAAAGAATCCAGGAAGGGCCTGGGGAAAAGATACATTTGTAAACCTCAGCGTCATGGCAGAGAGCATCAAGCCTGTGAGGAAGAGCCAAGCCAGGCGCTGAAGGCACAGTCTCAGCTGGAAAATTTCCCAACAGCCCCGTCTGGCACAGCACAGCTCCCTTTGAACTCACAGAAAAGGCAGCTGCAGGTCTGGTGGAAACACAGGGGAATCAGCCAGCAGCAGGTGATGCATCCTGCTGAAGGGCCGTCAGCATGGGGTCACCTGCCTCTATGACACTGCCCTCAGTGTTGGCCAAAGGAAGGGGCAAAGCCAGGCTGGACATCTACATGGGATCGTCCTACACGGCCTTTCCCAGCCCTGTGTCTCATCCCAGTTGGCGTGTGTGTGTGTGTGTGTGTGTGTGTGTGTGTGTGTGTATGAGAGAGAGAGAGAGAGAGAGAGAGAGAGAGAGAGAGAGAGAGAGAGAAATATGATGTGGCATCCTATCAAGAGTGGAGTCCTTCCTTATACAGGATGCCTTGGTAGGTCTGGCCACCCTGGACCCTGAATTGGAATAAATAGATTTTAGAATGAATGAGTGAGTGATTACAAATGGTGGTATCATGGTAGACATGTTTGAATCTTAGAAGTCTGGTGGTGTTATTATGATCAGAAATGTATTGTGTTCTAGCAGAGAGGTTTTGGTCAAGTGGGTCTGCTTATAGTTACATTGGGGGGGTGGGCTTACTTTTGGACTACACCTAGCTATGCTTAGGAGTACTCAGAAATCACTCCGATTGGGGCTCAGGTGGACCCTATGGGGTGCCTGGGATGGAACCCAGGTCAGCGGCATGCAAGGCATATGCTCTCCCCTTGTGTTATTGCTCCCGGCCTGGTTGTTCCATCTGAAGACCCTGTTTCCCAGTAACCTGAGAGTATATGGAGTTGCTGGAACTGATGTTTATTCTGTGTTTGATGTTTTGAGGAACTACTCAGTTATTGTCCATTGTAACTACCATTTCCCATTACCACTAGCAAGGTAAGAGCATTCTATACTTTTGCCACATCTTGGCAATATGCTATTTGCTGCCTCAAAAAGAAATTATTTTTTCATCCTAGTAGGAGTGAGGTGGTGTCTGGTGGTTTGGATTTGCATGTCTCTGAAGACCCTACTGCAGAGTATATTTGCAGATGTTTATTGATTCTCACTCTTTGGAGGAAAGTTTTATTCTGTCTGGCCCTTTGCTCATTTTTGAATTAGGTTCTTTCTCTTTTTTTTTTCCACTTATGTGAACAAATTATTTTCAAATAAGCTTTCTGTTTATGGTAATTGGATTCTAAATGAAGTATATCTTCAGAGTTACTTAATTTTATTTACTTGATCTTTCGAATTTAGAGAGGGATGTTTAGAAGTACAGCCACCCTTAATTATAGCTTTGTTGGGCTATTGTATTTTGAGCAGTTTTGCGTTGCATATTTGGGGATGCTGGGTGCTGAGCTGGGGGAGCCACAGTGCAGAGGGAGGGTGCTTGCCTTGCGTCTCAATAACCTGGGTCACTTAGTCACAGTGACAGTCACTTGTGCCAAGGATAATGGAGCCCTGGGTCGGCCATGGCAGCTCTCCTTCCACCTGAAAATGGTGTCTCAGGGCCTGTGTGTGCGTCAGTGCAGACTAAGATAGACTATGGACTAGGGAACTGGCTGCTGGGGCCTGCCCTAACCCCAGACCTGTATAGAGACCGTCTTGTGTCTGTGGTTGTGCTGTGTAGTACCGGAAGACTCGGCTTTATGGCCTGCAGAGAAGCTGTCACTATCTAGGTCCTCTCTCTGGAACTGTGATTAACACAGATCATTGATCCCGAGGGCCTGAGGCTGGGCCATTTAATTGCAAGCCTGTTCATTTTCAGCATTGGGTTTTCGGGCTTGTTGAGGATAATGTGAGAGTGGTGTGTTGCCGTCTGCATCTGTTCCAACTCCCAAGAGGCGGAACCGACCTTTGCTGCCCCAGGTTGGAAACGAGCATTGCCTGGTCCTTCATGCGTGCCATGTCCTCACTGATTCCTCTCCCTGCGGGCCCTGAGTTGCAACAATGGGTGCACATGGATTCCGTGACACGTCATGCAGGCCACCGTCTTGGACACCAGCACTCCCACGGAGCAGTGGCCACTGTGCTCAGAGCCCCATGGATGCACTGGGGAACAGGCAAAGCCCTCAGATACTGCAGTGAAGGCCAGCCTCATGTGTCCAGCCCACAGAGGGGTTGGGCCCGCTGTGTTTGCATGTAGGATTCTGTAGGAGGGACCAGAAGCTTGTACCGTGGAAGAAGCAGGCTGTCAGGTAGAAAAGATGTAATAATGAGGACAAGAACGGGCTGTGAGTCTTTCTGGTTCCACCAGTCGTCAGGCAACATGTGACACATTGCTCCCTTCTACCACAGTACCAGGAAACATCCTCCTCTTCCTCATGGTCGGTGGACCTGAGCCCGCAGGCCACATACCTGGATTGCATTCTGATTGTGACAAACTCTGCTAGCGTGTGGCTTTGTTACAGCACTGCTCGTGTCCTTTTGTAAGATACGATCTGGTGGCTATAGATCATTGCATGAGTTTAGGGGGAACCGTGTCGGGCTGCATCCATGCATGACAAGATGAATCTGCACAGTGCTAGCCGAGACGGGAACATGTCATACAGATGGTCTTTAACCCAGCAGCTTCCAAGTCCACGATAAAATACTTTTGGCCATCAACTCTGCTGGGCATGATCTGTTTGTGCCTTGGTCATGGCATGTTTTTGCCTTGAGCATCCCCCCAGGCCCTCACTCGCCAGCCTCTGGCAGCTGACATTCTCCTCTCTTGTTCTGAGTTAAACCGTTGTGATTGCTGTCGTAGGTGACAACACAGGGCTTGGCGTTTTTATATCCTGTACCTAACCCCTGAGCAAAGTGCCCTGTAGTCTGTTCATGCTGTGAAGGACAGGGTTTCCTTCTACATCCTGACTAGTCCGCATTCATACATTCCTGTTTACATCCATTCATCAATAGACACAGTTATTTCCTTGTCTTGACTCTTGTGAACAGTGTGAGGATATCAGCCAACTAATGCAAGAGATACTGACAACTCATATCTCCAACTGCAGCTGAAGCTTTCCGTTTCACAGCACAATTAAAAAAATGTATATTTGGGGGGGTGGGAGGCCATTTATGGTGACATTCAGGGCCAGTGTGGGGTCCCTCACTCATACTTGCACATACTCTAACCCTAGTGTATCGGTTCAACTAGTTATGCTACCATCTTCTTTAAGAGTATATTTTTCCATGCCTGGCTCTCTAGATTCAGTAAGCGAAAGGTTTAGGGAAGTAGTAAGCAGTTCCATTCACTTGTGAATGTGTTGTGGTTGCTCGATTTGCTCGAGCGGGCCCAGTAACATCTCCATTGGAGATTTTGTTGTTACTGTGTCTGGCATATCGA
>JAOXYA010062543.1:0-11842 GCA_028565675.1 Sorex palustris | reverse complement strand
AGGAATTGAACTCGGGTCGGCCATGTTGGCTGCTTGTAAGGCAAATGCCCTACCGCTGTGCTATCGCTCCAGCCCCATGAATAGGTAAATAAAACAAAAATTAAAACAACAAATAAACACAAGCCAAGGCTGTGTTTCAGCTGTAGGGCAGGGAGATGGATTGCTTCCAAGCTTATTTAGATGCTATTAATTCTTTGATGGTAAATCAATAGAAAATGAAGTCTATAGCTATGTCCTGATATGAAAAGTAAGCAGGTTAAGCTAGGATATATTTATAATGCAGAGTAAGATTGGTGTACTGGAATTTGGCCTTTATAGGGCCAAACTTTGGCAAAATCACAGGAAGGCTGAAAGTAGTCCTTGGAGTCAACTAGTTGACTGAGAGAACATTAGCCTGGACTGAATGCAGCTGTACCCTTTTTAAACCATATGAGCTCCTCTACCCTCCTTAATCTCTGAGGCTCAATTCTGAATCTATAAGATGAAGATTTTTCTCCTTATACGGCTGCTGAAAAGATCCCTGGAGGCCAGCCCATTGCTTAGAACTCAGCAAGTACTCCTTCATGGCAGTCTTTTTTCTTACTTAGGCTTCTGGCTCACCAGTTTCCTCTGAGTGTCACTGGCCCCCAAATCCTGGCCATAGCATTCAGCCACATCCCATATGAGGATGTTGCCACAATAGCATTAATCCCTTGGGGGAATCCCTTGGCTTCTCTAACACATATCATCTCTAAGTGGCCAGTTATATAGAAATATAATTCTAGCCTCTTGATTGAAAATTTTCTCTTGAATAATCTCTTCCTCATCTTTCCTCGCAGTTCTTGCAATCACCCTCTTATCCAGGAAGTATTTTATGATTCACCCCCTTGTTACATGTGTGCAAAACCATGCAAGGCAAATGCCCTTACCATTGTACTACTCCAGCACTTCATATGGTTCCTGAAGCCACCCAGGATTGATCCCTGAGCACACAGCCAGGAATAAGCCTGAGCATTGCCAGGCCATAAAGAGTAGGCCTCTGGGAAACTCACCCTCTTGGGTTCTCTGGAAGAGTTATGGTTCCTGGCAATGTGTTGTTCACCCAGTAGCCAGCCCAGTAAAGACCCAAATAGAACCTCTCCATCTCTCAGTGAGGGAAGCAACAAGTACTGGGCATTTCTCTAACAGGAAACTGTTTTGAAAGTTTTCTGGCTGTTCCCACACTTTTGAAAGGGTGGGTAGACCCCCCACCCCCAGAACTGGGCTGCTTTGTTCTCTCCCTCAGATTCCACATCACATAGGACCATTACCACCCATGATGCCCACTTACTCCCAATGGACAGGACCACAACAATAAAGTCAAACACATTCCAGCCATTGGTGAAGTAGTACTGCCTCAAGGCGAACATCTTCATGACACACTCCCCGGTGAACACAGCCACAAAGAACTGGTTGATTTTGTTAAGAACTTTTGTCTTTTCTTCACTCTGCTCATCAGTCTCCACCATCATGGTGATCATGTTGAGGCAGATGAGAACCATGATGGTGATGTCAAAAGCTTGTCTGGTCACGATGTCAAAGACGAAGCCCTGGTACTTGTTCTGAGAAAGCAAGAGAAGGTAGCAGTAAGGCCTCTAATATGACATACACCAAGATACTGGAGGGGCTGGTTCCTCAGAGATGGACATTAGAAATCTGTCTCTGTTGTCTTCCTCAGACATTACATCAAGCAGAAGTGAAGTTCTGGCCATACTACTTCTGAAAGCTGACTCTTAGAAGAGTTCCTCTTATTGTTCAATTAAAGTACTCCTCGACTCTTTGGCCTTCTGAAGTCCCTGGACACGTTGTCTGGTCCCACCCATCCTCCCATCTTCCATAGAAGCTCTCTAACTTGGCTTATCTTGAATAACCTGTAATCTTGAATGGCCCTCTCCTTCTAAGTCTTAGTTTATCCAGAAGTTCTCCTTAATCAAGATCTCAAGTGATAGTGCTGTGGGAAGGGCATTGGCCTTGCATGCAGCCAACCTGGGTTCAAACTCCAGCACTTTATATGGTCCCCATAACCACCCAGGATGGATCCCTGAACACACAATCAGGAATAAGCCTGAGCATTGCCATGTGTGAACTCTTTAAACCCTTACACCCATATACACACAAAAAGAAAATTTTTATTAATCATAGTTTAGAATCCCTTTTAGGTTCCTGTAGCTTTATAATGAGCTCTACTATTTCATGTAGTTTCTTTATTTGGGGGAGCGTAACAAAGTGCTTGGGAGACCTGGAGGTGCCACTCATTTCAGCAGTGCCAGGCCAAATGGTTAGGTTTACAGACTTGCAATGTGGTGATGCTCAGGCCCCCTGGCAATGCTACAATGCTAGGGAAGTCACACAGTGTCAGAGATTGAACTGGGGTCTCATGCATGCCAGGCATAGGTTTCAACCTTTGGACCCCATTCCCTGACCCTCCGTGTATATTTTTTTCTTCATGCTAGACAATGAGTCCTTTGAGGATGGGGCCATGTTTATTTAACTTTGTATTCTTATCAAAGTCATTGACTCCGTATGACTGTCATCCCATTGTTCATCGATTTCTTTGAGCAGGCACCAGTAACGTCTCCATTCATCCTAGCCCTGGGATTTTAACAAGTGCCACATTGGAGGCTCTTTCAAGGTCAGGGGAATGAGACCCATCATTGTTACTGGGTTTTGGAATATTGAATAGGCCACAGGGAGCTTGCTAGACTCTGCTGTGTGGGAAGGATACTCTTGGTAGCCTGCCGGGTTCTCCAAGAGCAAGAACTAGACAATGTATTCTTATAGTGTTCTGAATATTCCAAATATTCCAGAACTGCTAGTCAAGTTAGTGATTAGAAGACAAAATTAGATGTAACACTATAATTCATTCCTTTAAATGGTCTCTTTATTTCTGGGGTTGTGCAAATGCAGGTCAGGAGATGGGATTAGGTTTTAGTTATTTGCATTTGTAGAGATAAGCAGAGTGTCCTGGATATCCATGAGATAATTTTGATCAGGTTATTTATATAGTGTTTTTAATAAGTTTCTAGTATAATTCTATAGCCTTTCCCATGCTACTAACATCTTACTTCTCTTTGAGTCCTTGACTAGCCTCATTCTTTTTTTTTAATTGAATCACTGTGAGATACAGGTACCAAGCTTTCATGATTGAGTTTCAGTCATACAATGATTAAACACCCATCCCTCCACCAGTGCACATTTTCCACCACCAATGTCCCCAGTATTACCCTCCACATCCCAACCCTCCCACTTCCTCTATGGCAGACAATTTCCCCATACTTTCTCTCTACTTTGGGGCACTGTGGTTTTCAGTACAGATACGAAGAGGCTATCATGTTTGGTCCTTTATCTACTTTCAGCACACATCTCCCATCTGGAACTATCTCTCCAACCATTATTTACTTAGTGATCCCTTCTCTATTCTAGCTGCCTTCTCCAGCTCATGAGGCAGGCCGACAACCATGGAACAATATTCCTGACCCTGTCTCTACTGTCCTTGGGTGTCAGTCTCATATTAGGTTATTTTATATTTCACAAATGAGTGCTGTCATTCTGTGTCTGTCCCTCTCTTTATGACTCATTTCACTTAGAATGATACTCTCCATGATCATCTACATATAAGCAAATTTCATGACTTCATCTTTCCTAACTGTTGCATAGTATTCCATTGAGTAGATGTACCAAAGTTTCTTTAACCAGTCATCTGTTCTCAGGCACTTGGGTTGTTTCCAGATTCTGGCTACTTTGAACAATGCTGCAATTAACATACAGGTGCATATGTCATTTCTATGGTTCTTTTTTTGCATCCTCAGGATATATTCCTAGAAGCAGTATTGTAGGGTCATGTGGAAACTCAATTTCTAGTTTTTTAAGGAATGCCCATATTGATCACTTGATCACTTGACATCCCATTACACATCAATTTGCTCAAGCGGGTGCCAGTAATGTCTCCATTCGTCCCTGTCACATGCTAGTGTAGTTCAATGGCATCTGCTCGTTCTAGGAACACGAAGAGCCTCAAACCGATCATTCAGGGTCTTGACGAAGAAGTCTGACCATCTCATAGGTGGGCAGCCATGCGGTCTTTTGACATCCCATGGAATCCAGTCGGTAACGGCTCTAGTCCAGTGGTTGTCTCCAAATCTGATTTTCGGCGCCTTGGCACGTGAGACAGCATCCTTTATTCTTGACCACCATCAACGGAGGTCAGAACTCCGAATTCTTTCTCTCATTTGAGTGAAGCGGGTTACTCCAAGCAAAGGTGTTCATGGTTGGGTTTCAGTTCCAACCATATAATGTTCCAACACCCATCCCTTCTCCAGTGTGCATTTCCCACCACCAATGTCCCAGTTTCCCACCCACATCCTCCCCCCCCCACCTGAGGCACTTTTCTTTTCTCTCCCTCCTCCCCCTTCTGCCTCTCCTTCCCTTCCTCCCACCTCTCTTTCTCTCTGTCTCTCTCTGTCTCTGTCTCTCTTTCTCTCTATGTCTCCTTTTGGGATCTATGGTTTGCAGTACAGACACTGAAAGTTTACACTTCAACGACGTCATGTGCTTTTGTGTCTGGACTTGTCCCACTGAGCACAGGGCTTCTGAGACTCACCGGATGAGCCTCCATCATCCTCTATGCTTCGTTGCATCCTCTATATTCTGGCTGTGCCTCCCATGGAGCCATTCTCTTGCCTTGTCTCATTT
This sequence comes from Sorex palustris, assembly GCA_028565675.1. NCBI lineage: Eukaryota > Metazoa > Chordata > Mammalia > Eulipotyphla > Soricidae > Sorex > Sorex palustris. Next base: position 7,132 of record JAOXYA010062543.1, on the reverse strand, counting down.
AATTTGAACACACTTTCCAAAGGAGATCTATGACCACTCCCATTTTACAGATGACAAAACAGTCTTGAGGAGGTGAGGAAACACTAATCCATGCTGGGCCAGGGACAGGAACCGAGGCAGCCTAACTCCAGGAACTACACCCACGACCGCAGAACAGGTGCCTGTGGCTTCAGGCTCTGAGTGGCACCCCCGAGGGCACGTGTTTATTCAGCCCAAGGAGGTGACGCCAACTCAGGGGCCGAATCATACATGGCGCAGACTTAGCATGGTGGTTAGCAAGATGCCGGCCCGTGATGTGATGATGATATGATATGATATGATATGATATGATATGATATGATATGATGCTATGATGAACCCATAGCTGTGGTTCCTGTTGATGTTTTTTCAATTTCTGTCTTTGGGGGCCGTGACTGGAAGTGCCTCCTAGCTTCCTCCTGGCTCTGTGCTCAGAGTTTGCTCCTGTTACTGCCTTATGTGCTGTGCTCTCTTTCGGGTACCCTATTGCCAGTATTTATTTATTTATTTATTTATTTATTTATTTATGTTTGGGTCACACCTGGCTATACACAGGGGTTACTCCTGGCTCTGCACTCAGGAATTGCTCCTGGTAGTGCTCAAGGGGACCGTATGGGATGCTGGGAATCGAACCCGGGTCAGCCACGTGCAAGGCAAACGCCATCCACACTGTACTATCGCTCCACCCCCTTTATTGCCATTCTTGTCTCCAGAGCCCACCTGACACTAGGTGCCCTTTTTCTCCCTATTCCTCCTGATTTGCATGGGGAGCCCAAGCCAGGGGTATTGTCTGCTTCAGACATCCTTCACTCCACAACGGTGGGTTCACTATTGGTTGAGGACATACAGTAAGTTTCTCTCTGTTGCTTCTCAACAAAAATAACCAAACAAATGCCAGTGGGTTTCCTCATGATCCAGATCAGGGAGAAGTCCATCCCCAGACACCTGGTGCCCCTGAGCCCAGGTCACAAGGTGAGTTGAAAGGCAGGAAAGTTCAAGGATAACTCTGATGGCTGTTATTTCCTGGAGGCTGGAAAATGAGGGCAGCCTCGCATCATGTGGCCTTTTAAAATCCCATGGAAATGGGCTCTCACCGTGGGGCCAGGGCCTATGACAGACCCGTCTGTAAGGATGGGTGCTGGCAGGTTGTTCCATGAGAGGTTGGGGCAGACTTTCTGTGCTTATCTGAACCCTGGAGTTAGCAAAGTGCCTTATTTGGTTCTGGTAAAAGGCTCAAACAGCCTCATTTTCTTAGAAACAGGCTGTCAGATTGGCTCTCTGGGGTTATGGCCATTAATGCCCCCTTGTATTCCCACCTGAGGCCTATGGAGCATCAGGGGTGCAGAGGGTGGATTGAACATGGTGAGAAGCTCATCCTTGGCACCCAGAAACTTGGGTGAGACAATGAGCAGGCCACTAAGTAAGTTGATTCCCTCCTTACTGGATCTCCAGAGCACTGGGAACTTGGACCCGGCTCAGGGAAACTGTCCACAGGGAATCCAGTGTCTCCCTTTTGGGGTACAGGGGTATCTGATCACTTCCAGGACACCTCCTTCCTCACAGGGCTGAGAGGTAGTGTGGTCACATGGTCTCTGATCAGCCTGTTTTCAAATCCCACTTCCTCCCGCTAGTTTCCAGGGTGACCTGAAGCCAGCAACAGAACCTCTTAGAAAACATATCACCTCCCTTCTAGAGTTGTTGGGATTTTCTTTTACTAGAGTGGAAGGGTCAGAAAAAAGAAGTTGTACCAAATGAGCTAAACACTCACTGAACATTCATAAGTGTCTGAAGGAAAGGCTGTGTCTAGCTTATTTTATTAAAATCAGGTTCTGGGGTCAACATGTACAATAACATACGGTTCAGAGGGAGAAGGGGGAACTTCCAGAACCTGCACAGAAGTGGAACTTCCAGAAAACAGTGCTGATGTGTGGGGGGAATTTATGGTGTGTGTGGGGAGTGATGGGGAGTGACAGTGTGTATGGGGAGTGAGTGTTTATAGGGAGTGAGAGTGTATGGGAAGTGAGTGTTTTGGGGACTGATAGTGTGTATGGGGAGTGAGTGTGTATGGGGAGTGAGTGTTTATGGGGAGTGAGTGTGTATAGGGAGTGCCAGTGTACGGGAAGTGAGTGTGTTTGGAGAATGATAGTGTGTATGGAGAGTGAGTGTGTATGGGGAGTGAGTGTGTATTGGCTCTGAGTCTTGACTAATTGTCAGTCTAAGCCACAGCCCTTCTCTTCCAGATGCTCCTTGGTCTGAGAAGTGCAGAGTGCTGTTCCCCGTGTTGGAGGAGCTGGGCGGACGGTATCAAAACCACCCCACAGTCACCGTTGCCAGAATTGACATCACAGCCAATGACCTCCAGCCTACATACCTGGACCGGTACCCCTTCTTCAGGTTCTTTCCCACGGACTCTCAAGAAGTGAGGCGCCTTTTGGGACTCATGGAACTGGAAATGTTGCCTTATTAACACTAACACAGTCTCTCCCTGTCCAGCCTCTCCCACTACTAAATGAGCTCTTCCCCCAACTGCAGCCCTTACCACCATCTCGTGTTCAATGAAAGAGTCTTTTCCTTTGGTTTTCACAGAAGCCCCCAGACTAGGTCCTCTTGAGTTCCCTTTAGGTCAGTTGCTCACACCTGACCATTGGGGTCCAGTGGATGTAGGCATTTAGGTGACCAAATTCCAGTTACATGGTTCCTTCTGATAAACCAATGAATGAAGTTGTGGGGGCTCTCCCCAAGTTATTGGAGATGTAATGCTACTGGAAGAAAAAAATGCAGGAGGGAACAATGTCTTTTATAGCTCGAGCCTCACAGTCATCAAATATCACCAGTGTCCATGGAACACCCTCGCCATGTCCTTAGGCATGGCTTTCAATCAAAGAAGGAGCAGCCCACCCAGCTCTCTGCTCCTGAGAGAAGAGCCTGGTGGAATGTGGGGGAAAACATTATGATCTAGATCCATCTCAGGACACTGGAAGTTGGAGGAGACTTTGTGGAGGGCAGACAGGTTACTGGACATCTTGGTGCAGACATGAGCCTTTGGAGAAGGGCAGAGATTCCAATCGGATCAGAAGGGGTGTGAGCCAGAGGCAGGAAGCGTGATGCTGATTGGATGGTGGGAAGAATCACAAACACAGCACCATGAAGGCGCAGCCCTCCAGCTGCAGAGGGTGTTGGAGGAGGTGGTAGGCCATGAGGGTTTCTGAGACAGTGGGGTGTCACCAATTTTCATTTATCTGGCAAGGAGTCTATGCAAAGTGAGTGCAGGAAGGATGCTGCTTCAGACCCTCTAGAAGGAGGAGTTAGTGATGACAGAGCGCTGATCATGTTCCAATGTTTTGTGAAGTTTCCGTTTTTTTTCTTGTTGTTTTTTTTTTTGGGGGGGACACCTGGTGATACTCAGCAGTCACTCTTGGCTCTGACTCAGGAATTACTCCTGGCAGTGCTCAGGGGACCAGATGGGATGCCAGAAATCGAACCTGGCTTGGCCACGTGCAAGGCAACTGCCCTACCCACTATACTATCACTCCAGTCCTCATTTACTCTTTCAAGTAATAGGGCTTCTTGTCAACCAGTTTGAAGAGTTTTTCATATGAGAACCCGTGATGTCTGCTCAACAACAACATTAACAGAGTCATGGAGAGTGTATGCAAACCAGACCACACCCCACTGTGGTGATGTCAGGGCCCAAGACAGCTCTGTGGCTCTGGTCTCCCCCAATGCATCCTGGGAAGGAGGAGTCTTCATTATTGACCTCTTTAGGCTGTTTACAATGAAGGTTGAGAAAGATTCAAGAACCCGGTCCTTGCCTGCAGGAATCTGACCCCTGACTTACCTACAGCACAATTCTTGAGAGTTTTTGCAGAAAGAAGCTACCATTGGATCATTCCTTCCTCTTTCTAGGCTGTCCAGTATGAGGGAGAACACACCCTGGAGGCCTTCACTGACTTCCTGAAGAGCCAAGTCAAGATCAGGAGGGAGGATGAAGATAAGGTAAGGCAGAAACAGTCCTCTCCTCCCCCCACCCCACCCCCGGGTTGCTTTTTCTGTCGAATAGAACCAACCATCAAGAGTTCAAGGTATTGGGCTGGAGCAATAGCACAGCGGGTAGGGCACTTGCCTTGCATGCGACCAACCTGGGTTCGATCCCCAGCATCCCATATGGTCCCCCAAGCACTGCCAGGAGTAATTCCTGAGTGCAGAGCCACGAGTAACTCCTGTGCATTGCCGGGTGTGACCTAAAAAGAAGAAAAAAAAAAGAGTTCAAGGTACTGAGAAACCAGGTTCCTGTGGAGATATGGAGAAGGGAAGGAATAGCCATCCAGTTTGCATAACAATTTTTGGGCACTTATAGGAAGCAGGGATGGCAGACTTCCGGAATGTGGGGAAGGGCTAAAACTCTGAGGTCTCACCTACCTCCTCAGACAGTTTCCCTGGGTCCACTGTTCCTGAGCTGTGAATCTGATGTCTTAAATGGGATTCTGCCCTTTAGTACTCTTCTCCTGGTGTGTAGACAATTATCCTTATTTTGGGGTTTTTTTGGGGGGGGCAGTGTCACATCCAGTTGGCCATATCAGGGCTCACTCCTGGTGGGGCTCAGGAAGCCATAAGGGGTGTTTGGGGATTGAACCCAGGTTGGCTGCTTGCAAGGCAGGGCATCCTATCCACTGAGCTATCTCTCTGGCCCTCTCAACTCTTACTTAAAAGCTTCTCCTGTTCTGGTCTCAGGTCGAATGCCAGAAGGTGCCTTTAGCAATCAGGTCCCATTTCAGCTGCAAAAGTCACATCAGTTTCAGTTACCCCTTACTAGTTGAGCTTCAGGGGCCAAGTCTCCAGCAGTCACTTCCCATGGAGGGACAGAGATTGTCACAAGGCTCTAAGCACATGCCTGGTTTCAGAGCTGGGCATGGGTGTAGCCCCCACCCACCCCTCACCACCCTGTGTGCACTGTATGAATGAAGCATGGTTCCCCATGGTGCACTCATGGGCAGGGCACATTCCTCATCCCAGACAAATGGGCATTTGCATCCCTGAGGATGATCTCCAATTTTCTCTGGGCATTTCCAGAAAATAAAGGGATGGTGATTCTAACCACAATTAACCCCCCAGGCAGGCCTCTTTCATTTCATTATCTTTCTTCTTCCTCCTACTCCTCCCTCCCTCCCTCCTCTTCCTTTTTTTTTGACCAGCTCATGTCTGTGGAGCAAGATGAAGAAGAAATTGAAGCTGAGATCATTGAGCACATGGAAAGACCTCCTAAGAAGAAAGAGTTACTGAAACAGAAGTTACCAGAGTTGGAGAATACAACCAAGCTGGAAGAGCCAGTTGGGGGGGATCAAATCACCAAGAAAGCTGCTAAGCCAAAAAGACCTCCCCAAAGAGAGATGAAGCCGAGGATGAAGGAAGAATTGTAGGGTTTATGAAGTGAGGAGGGAAGACAGCTATTTCCCAGGTCCCTGCATTTGTTTTCGGTGTAGATCTCCTTCAATCATTGTATACGTCATTGTGGGTGTTTGCAGAGAGAATGAAGAATAAAAGTTCCTGGAAGCCCGAGGTCTCTGTTTTATTTATGACCTCATTTTCCAGGTAGGAGCTGCCATGGTCAAGCTGTCTGGAATTCATACGGACCTTGCAAGGCGAACCCTGCAGGCAAAATTTAATGAGTGCTCACAACATATTGTTTGCTGCAGTTCTCTCCACCTCACCGGGAGTTAAGTTTTGTTGTTGTAGAATAAAACACAAGAGCAAACCAATAGAGCTGAGAGCTTTATTGGCGATGAAATGACTTCACTTGGGGAGAATGTCGGCCAGCAAGAGCTGGACAACAGCTTTGCAGAGCACCAGTCAGGGGTCTGGTGTTAAGCCCAGGCAAGAGAGACACAATAGTTCGTGCATAATCTAGTCATTGTTTTTAAAATGGGGGGACCTCATACATATTCGTGAGGGAGACCAGGGAGCATGAACAAATGAGAAATATGCAAAGACCTTGTACAGTTGGTCTCAGACAGCATCATCAAGGTAGTGAAGACCAAGAAGACGAGAAACTGAGGTGGGTCCTGCTGCGCACTCTCCCCTGGCCGGCCCAGGGTCCTTATCAACACGAAAAGTGTCCTCAAGGTTCTACCTCGTTGTGATCAGGCCGGTCCCCTAGATCTCACTCGCAGCTTTTCTTTCTACCTTCTCATCTGCTTCTTCTGATGCACACGAGGCCGGAGTGGCGGCAGGTTCTCTGTGTTGGTTCTTGATTCCCAAGTTCTTTACTATTTCCTAGAATGAAAATAATGAATGAGAAAGAGGCTCAGACTCAGAGTTGGAAAGTAGAAAAGTTTATTGGAAAGTAGAAGAGGAAAGAACAGAAGCTCCCTAAGTGGGAGGAACGTAGTGTAGGACTGATTTGAAAGGGAGTTTTGTGGGTGCCTTTTAAAGGCTCCTTGTATTCCTGATCAGTTGACAAGGGTCTACAGAAGATGCCAGGAAATCACAGGCATGTCCAGCGGGTCTAAATCTCTCAGACAGAACTGCCCATTATCTTAGTTTCGCTATCAGCTTAGGCTCCAGGGTAGAGTTTTATGCTCTTGGGAAGCCCCGGGAATGCCGAGACTAAACCTTGGGGGTGAAATGTGTGTCAGGTTGATGGGTGAGAGATGGAGCATGTGGACAGAGAGGCCTCTGGCTTCATCTCTCACTGGCAAGGAAAACGGGGCTTCTTTTCGGTCGCACTCAGTTCCCCCTCCAGCATTCTCACAGCTGCATGGAGCCTGCATTGAGAGACCCTTACCTGCAGGGCCTGGGTTGGATCACCTCCACCTCTAGGTTCGTATGTGTGTGTGAGTGTGTGAATGTGTGTGTGTGAATGTGTATCTATGTGCATGAGTGTGTGTGTGTAGTGTGTGTCTATGTGTATGACTATGCAAGTCAGTGTGAGTGTGTCTATGTGTGAGTGAGTGTGTGAGTGTGCGAGTATGAGTGTGTGAGTGTATGTGTAGATGAGTGTGTGAGTGTGTATGAGTGTGTCAGTATATGTGAGTGTGTGGGTGTGGGTGTTTGTGTGAGTGTGTGTGTGAGTATGAGTGTAAGTATGTTGATGAGTGTGAGTGTGTATGAGTGTGAG
>JAOXYA010062522.1:0-11843 GCA_028565675.1 Sorex palustris | reverse complement strand
CTACCAAGAGTATTCGATATGCCAGACACAGTAACAACAAAGTCTCCAATGGAGATGTTACTGGGCCTGCTCGAGCACACAGATTAGTCTGAATATTTCCATGGAACTTCTCTTGTTCTAGAAGACAAATTTAGTGAGAACTTGGATGCCAATTCTCTTTAGTATTGAATGCTCAAGACTAATCACAAAACTTTGTAAACATGAGTAAACATCAAAATGAACTTAGACAATTTTATACCATTAAATGGGTGTTTTGATATGCCAATCTATAATGCTATTTAGAATTTACCTCATGATCATTAATGAAAGTTACGAAAATATAGGGTTGGAGTGGTAGCACAGCAGGTAGGACATTTGCCTTGCATGCAGCCAACATGACCAATCCAAGTTCGATTCCTCCACCTCTCTTGGAGAACCCTGCAAGCTACCTAGAGTATCTCGCCCGCATGGCAAAGCCTGGCAAGCTACCCGTAATGTATTTGATATGCCAAAAACAGTAACAAGTCTCACAGTGTTACTGGGCCTGCTTGAGCAAATTGATGAACAATGGAAAGACAGTGACAGTGACAGTGACTAAAATATATGCCCTTTGCTTTTTGAAACCAGGACATTTTATATCAAAAATAGCAGTCTAGGAGCTGGAGAGATAGCACAGCAGGTAGGGCGTTTGTCTTGCACACAGCCTACCCAAGTTTGATTCCTAGCATTCCATATGGTTCCCTGAGCACTTCCAGCAATAAATCCTGAGAGCAGAGCCAGGAGGAACCCCTGTGCATCACCAGGTGTGACCTCCCAAAAAAAATAAGCAAAAAAAAAATAGCAATTTATCATAATCTTGACCAAAATGCAGAATAAGTCAGCAGGATAGTTATTCTTCCTCGTCCATCATCATCTTAAAGGGTATCTATGGGAAAATACACTCTTGTCATTTTTTTGAATGTTTTCAATAAAGATATGGTAGTTTTAGAAAGGGCATGCCATTTCTTAAAGTTTTTTGGAACAGGTCATATAAAGTAAATTTTTTATGTGCCTAAGAGCGCAGGTTGGGGATGGAGGGAAAATGGGGACATTAGTAAATGGAAGGTCACACTGGTGATGTTGGAACTCTGAATCCCTCGGACAACTGTACAATGAACAAATTTGTGAATCACAAAGTTTTTAAGAAAGATAAAATTAAAAAATAAAACAGTGCATGCTGAACTTTATGTCTTTTAACACTTGAGTAAAATGAAGAAATGAAAGTTCTGACAACAGGGTCCCAACATAAGGGAGCTTCTTGCTGTTTCCAGCCTGGAATGACCGATTCTGCCATCCATCAGGCTCCCTGTTGTGGAGACGGTCAAGACACTCAGGAAGTCCCCGTGAAGAATTGCTGAGACATCTGCCAACAGCTGAGAAATAAGCCTCCCCCCTCCACACACACCACTACAGTCAAATGATGGTAGCATCTGGAGGGCAGGACTTTCAATCTCACTTAAACATGCAGAAGATCATAGCCTTTGACAACCAGAATTGAATCTTAGTTTTGCTTTCATGCCTGTCTGTCTCAATTTTGAACTTTTGATGAGATGTTGCTAAGTTTCCTCTCTAAAGAAGCCTCTGGGGACTTTACCTCTGTACCTCTCTACTTAGGGTCACACTCATCCCCTATACTTCCCTCATAGGGTCTAACTCAACTTTGCCCTCAGGTCCTCCAGGATCAGATACCAGCCAATCAAGGACGATGGATTATGGCAAAATCCATTCAAATTATTATCTAAGACATTTCTTATTGAAGCAGCACATTTGACAAGTACATAGTTTTTAAGTGTTGCTGCATTACTGTCCGACATCTTTATTATGTTTGAAATCTATATTGAAAAGTATAAATTTCAAAAAGTTGAATTTCTATCCAGCGCCAGGCAACAGAATCTAGAAATATTTTGCTCATACCTCAAGCTGCCTTCATTCAAGTAAACACCACCCTACGTAAGAACATCAAGCTTGTTATTTTCTTTTCAGAGTCCATTTGCTTAGATTCTGAACCAGGTGTATATGGAACTCTCCTGCACTTGTCATTTTCTGACTTACTTTATTTATTCTATCCTTGTAGGTCTGTCATGTGACCAGAATTACAAGATTCTATCTTTTTGAGAGCTGAGTAGTGTTCCTCTATGTATATTTCCCAACTCCTCTTTAATGCCTCGTCTATCAATAGTCATTTATGTGGGCTCCACCTCTGAGCTAATAGGAATAGTGCTGTCATGAAAAGACAGGAAAGCCAATATCTTGGTTTTCATTGAAATGATTTCAACTGGCACACTCAAAACCTGCCAGCCGGGAAGAGCCAAAGAGAAAACTTCCTCCAGTTTGTCTCTCTTGATTTGCAGTGCCTCCCCTTCCCTTACCTAAGGCATGTAGCTAAACAACAGGCATCTCGCCCAGAGTCCCCTGAGACACCCTGGCTCCATCAATCTGTTCACGACTCCACGTGGTAGGCTTCAGAAATGTGAAGGGAAAAAACATCTCTTTGTTTTTTGAACTTTGTTTTCCAACAAGAGGTAAATAAATCACCAAGCTTGCATTTTTTTCAAAATTGGAATGATATTTTTTCTCCTCTTTGTCATATCAGATGCAATTTTCTGGAGGTTCATTTTTTTACCTTTCTGATATATCTGAGGTCAGTATATGATATATGTAAAAGATGTGTGAGCTAAGATTTATGTGGTCTATTGAGAAATATGAGGAGTCTGTATAGTAATAAAATAATGTATAAATATATACTTATCTAAAGATATTAATGAATTTGGCAAGAAAATAAATCTAATTAAAAATTATATAAACTATATCTTTAGAAATGATTCAATATACAGGTATTGAGAAATTTTTATATGATTATAATATACCATAATTTGATTTGACCACTGTTTGACACATGACTTAACTGTCTGAAAGTGCCATCTAAAATTTTGACTGAACCAGTGGGAACACAAGTGGAAATAAACCAACAATCTGTGGTCTGAAGAACAAAATTATTTGGCCAGTTTTCAAAGGTCAGTTGGTAAATTTGATGAAAATGTTAAATTTCTGTTTCTTTTTAAGGTTCATAGAAACAGGGGCTCGAGTACAGAGGGTAGGGTGTCTGCCCTGCACGCAGATGACGCGGGTTCGATTCCCAGGATCCCATAGGGTCCCACAAGCACAGCCAGGAGTAATTCCTGAGTGCAGAGCCAAGAGTAACTCCTGTGCATCGCCGGGTGTGACCCCCTTAAAAAAACATCATAGAAGCCCATGTTTTCAAAGCTTTCCGAAATAATGTCAGTGCAAAGATCCACTAGATTATGCCTTGTAACACTGTTGGAACTTAAGAAGCATGTAGATAAGAGTGAACATGTAGACAGCTAGAGCACTTCTTAGAACTGCCTCACTCAGTGTGCTCAGTGGGCACCAACTCACAGAGCACACAGTGATCAGCGGCTAGGCAGGAGTATCTGGATTCGGGTTGAGCAGTGCATCTGTCTCTGCACGGAGAAGCAGCATGCTTCCACAGGCCGCAGATGCATCACCTGTAATATGAGCGGATGTGATGAGATATTTCCCAGCAATATGCTCAGTCTTCAAAATTAGACACATCCTAAAAGCAAGTTGCTAGACACCAGCTATTTTTGTTACACTATCCTAAGATAGAAATTTCGACCCTGAATTCATCTTCTTCTGTTTTTTTTTCTACAAAGTTGAATTAATCATCTAGCATCCACACGACTGTTTAAAGGATTATGTGAGAACAAGTATGTGAATGAAATACCCTTCTTTAATTTTCAGCTGTGCGGAACTTTGACAAAGCAATTTCCAAAACTTCGTACCACAGTATTAAGTGGCCACTTGTTACTTGAACTTTCCCATTGTCCTAAACAGTTAGTAATATTACAATGCCATTTTAAAGTGAAAAAACATAAAGTGCCTTCTTAGCTCGGTAGGCAGCGGTCAGTCTCATAAAATATATATACACAATATATATACACAAACACATATATACATAGACATATATTTAGAAAAAGTATATAAAAACCCTTAAATATAAGGTTTAACCCTATATGTGTTCTATATAACACATGACTTCAAAGTCAAAGTCAGGAGTATGAACTTCAAAGTTCCAGGTGACCCAAGGTCCATGAGAACTAAAGTTCCAATAGGGGATGGGGGAATGTAGATGAGGTGGGGGAGGGCAGTGATACCATTACAAGGAGAATGGTTCTTCCTCCCGAGATCACTCACTTGCTTCCCAGTTAAGAACACTGAATTCTTGCTTTAATCCCAGATCCTGCATTTTCAGCACAGAGTTACGGGACAGTCACATAATCAAACACTTTGGACAGCATGAAAGTTTCTTGTCTTCATTTGTTCCATTTGAACTGATTGACAGTGAGTGAGATGGTTCTCATCAGAAGTCTGGGATTGACTGCCCTCCAGATCAACACTTCTGAGGAACTCAAAAAAGAGATATTCTCTCTTCATCACAGCATTGAGTACAAGAGCTAGGGAATAAAAACCCAGATGTTGTCCAACAGTAGATAAACAGACAAAGAAGCTGTGGTATATACACACATACACACACATACACATAACATACATATATGCACACCATGGAATACTATGCAGCCACAAGAAAAGATAAAATCATGCGGTTCAGTACAAATGGATGAAACGGGAAGCCAAGATCTTAAACAAAATGATGAAGATGAAGGACAAATACCAGATAATCTCACTCAAGTGCTATATAGGGAAACAAGAAAACAGTCAATATCAAATGGTAGCAAACCATAGTCCCTAGATTACAGGACCCAGAATACTAACTAATGGGCTTGAGAACTTGAGTAACTTGAGAACACTGATGAAATGTTGTGAGTTGTTTGGTAGTGGAGAGGTGAGGGGGCTGTACACATCAAAACCATAAACAGTAACATGACCCAAAACATGTGACTTAAAATGACAGTAATTAAACATTTTTAAATAAATAGCAGCAATAACAACAAAACCGCATGCAGCCCAGGACGAGGCAGGGTTCCTATTCCCAAGGCACCTCCTTTGAGAGGAAAACAGCTCAGTCTCACCCCCATCGTCTCTAGCTGAATCCCACCGCCAATGGCTTGAGCTCTTCCTCTGTCTGGCAGGCTGGCTCGCTGCGCTGGAAAGATTGCAGGAAGCCAAAACAACTCCAGGATTCCTTCCTGGTCCAGCCAGCCAGCTCGCTTTGTGCCTGGCTGGACTCCAGTCTGAGAAGAGAGGAGTCTAGTCCTGAAAACAATCCAAACAACCGAGAGATTTCTTACAACATTAAGGCACCTCTCCCATTTTCCCAGCCAGCTGCTGAGTCCTTACAATGCTTCCATCTTCATCCACTTAAATATGCTTTTGAATATAATAGTTAGCAAGCTATGGAAAACCTTTCAAACCTATTTAAATCTCATGGAGGAAAGATGAAAGTATAGGAAACAAGGGAAGTCATAATTTATACTGAGTATGCGTTTCTCTTCCTAAGATTGTAAATTCAATTTGGCTTGGAATTGGTCCTTTTCCCCTAAAGTCTTCCTAAGCAGCCTGTTGTAGAGGGTTTTTTGAGCAGATAGTAAATGTGTATTAAATCAATGAAGGAAATAAAGTTGAATGCATGTCTATATGTAAAAATGCAAGGTTGCAACTGCGTTATCCGTCTTCATTCAAGTCTAGGGGAGAGGAGGCTTGTAGTGGTAGACAAGAGGGTTGGGGGTGGGGTGGGAGGGATGCTGGGGGCATTGGAGGTGGGGAATGGGCACTGGTGGAGAGATGGGTACTCAATCATTGTGTAACCCCAAGCACAGAAATTTGTAAGTCTACAACTGTACCTCATGGTGTTTCGCTAATAAAAATTGAAAAAAAAAACTATCCCTGGTCAGTGGGGTATGTCAGCAAATTAGAATCAGTAATAAAGTCATGTTGCTCACAAGGAATTTGGAGATGGTTTCAACTTCACCGGACCTGGCATACCAGGGATCTTTTCTGTACACTTCTTTGGGCAACCTCCACTTCAGAAACTGAGCACATACAGTCAGCAGATGCCTGCTCTCCTGTGAAGCAGAGCACAGACCTATTTCACAAAACCAGCCTTTCCAGACATTTTTGACTGCTGGGGTAAAACAGTAAAACAGACACGTTAGTCCAATATGAAAAGAAGATGAAGTCAGAATTACCTGGCTCTCATGCAGTGTGCTGATACATGGGTAGATCTGGAGAGGGTCATTCTGGGTGACATCAGTCAGAAGGAGAGGGACAGATACAGAATGGTCTTCCTCAGAGGTGGGATGTATACCAGCATAGTAAAGAAACAAATGCTCAAAGGCGACAGAAACAGAACTGGTCCTTGGTAGGAAGCAGATCACAGTAGGAGGGATGGGGGGATAGGAGGTTGTAGGGACACTGGGACACGGAAGAGGGAAGCTGATCGTGGTGGAAGGTGTGGGGCTGGGATGTGTTATGGATGAAACCGTCATTATCAATATTGTAAATCATGGTGCCTAAACTGAAAAAAAATTTCTTTTTTAATTACCTTGTCTGAAGTGAGGGAACAGAAGGAAATGAACCACAATCCCGGCCTCCTTCAACTTCCCCCACAGAGTTCCTAACGTCACCATAAACTTAGAAGATTCTGGGGAAGATGTAGAAACCACTAGGGATAGGCGTGCTCAGTGGTTTGGGCAGGAGCTCCCATGAACCACGGCTTCGGATAGAGTTACTACTTCCCTTGGTACTTATACATCATTTCTCTGCCACTCGGGGAAGTACACTGTTATTTATTTATTCATCGATTGATTAATTTGTTTTTAGGGGGACCACACCGAGACATGCTCAGGGGTTTTACCTGGCTCCGAACTCAAGAATCATTCCTGGAGGTGCTTGGGGCCCATATGGGTTGCTGGGGATTGAACTGGGGCAGCAGTGTGCAAGTCAAGTGCCCTACCAGTTGTACTATCGCTTCAACCTGGAAATGCAGTGTAGGAATTACTCCTGGCAGTGCTATGGGGACCATATGGGATGCTGGGGATCGAACCTGGGTCGGCCACATGCAAGGCAAATACCCTACCTGCTGTACTATCGCTCCAGCCTTGATATGAATTCTTGAGTACTGATCCCTTCCTGTGAAAAATTTACCAGCTAAGACTCTTTTCTCTTTATCACTGTCAGAGTGCCTCTCAAGAATCATACAATACCTTGGAGGAATCTCCAAGAAAGAATGTTCTGGGGCTGGAGAGACATGTCGTACAGCAGGTAGAGCACTTGCCTTGCATGTAGATGATCTGGGTTCAATCTCAGCACTCTTCATGGTCCCCTGATCTTGCCAGGAGTGATCCCTGAGAGCAGAGCTAGGATCGCCTCAGCATGTGGCCCAAAAATCATCCCCCACCCAAACAGGAAAGCATTTTGTCCCAGCCTAAATCAATACTTGAGCTATTAAAATATCTTTGATAGGGGTCAAGGAAATAGCTCATATGTTCATGTGGGAGGCCTGGGTGCCAGGTCTGGTGCCATGTGTCCTCCAGCGCTCTCTGGCATGATCTCCAAGCACAGAGCCGGAGCAGGCCTCAAGCACTGTGGGGGGAGCCACACTCACACATGGACACATGGACATATGTTCTAGAATGCACATGACAGGACTGGAATCACGGAAAAGTGGAAACAATATAAATATCCAGGTATAGGAGAAGCTGAGAAATAATGGAAAATTTACATGGTGAAATCCTCTATAATACTAAAAAAAAAAAAAGAATCAGAACTATACAATATGGATATTCTTATGAGGTCAATAAAAACTAAATGAAACCAAAAGAAGTTACTAAGTTTTATTTTATTTTAGTTTTGTTTTAGGGGTTACACTTGGTGATATTCAGGGGTTACTCCTGGCTCTGCACTCAGAAATTACTCCTGGTGGTATTCTGGGGACCATATGGGATGTCCAGGATGGAACCAGGATTGGTCACTTGCAAGGCAAGCGCCCTATCCACGGTCCTATTTCTCCAGCCCCAGAATTACTGAGTTTTAGAGATGAAGTTTTAATCCACAAATCATATCTTCACAGAAATGATAAAAATTTAATTCAGGATGCTAGTTTTTAGAGTGGGTTGGGAATAGGGCACACTTTATTTCTGCTTTACTTCTCAGAGTGGATGAAGATGATGGGTGCTAATTATGTTCTCCAGGTCCGGGCTTTCTAACCTGTTTCATGTCACACCCTCTCCTCTCTGTTGATGCTCCCCTCTCAGGAATCTTGGAGAGGTGGCTAGGAAATGGTTAAAGTTTGAAGAAGAATGAGCCCAGAGCCTTGGTGCTCTCAGCTTTGCCTCAAGGGTAAGAACCAGCTAAGGTAGGGTACCAGCTAAGGTACATATCTTTATGTACCTATAACCGCTTCCCCACTATGGCAGTCTCCCCAGCCCTTACTTTGAAAACTCTTTGTGCTTTATTAGGGTCTGAAATAGTTTTATGGTTATAAGGACACTGTACAAGACCCCACCTTAGTCCAAATCCTGTTTCAGAATCTGCAACCTGGATCTTTTACTTCTATAAGAAGGAAGAGAAGGGTTACAGAGAACACTGGCATTCATTTTCCAAGTCCTTGTGGCTTAAACCTACCTCTCTGTTTTTTTTTAATTTTTATTTATTTATTTATCTGTGGTTTGTTTTAAGTGATGGTTTGGTCATGGTTAGTGCCTTGGAATGGACGAGATTCTGATGTGTGGGAGAGTATTAGAGATGACAACATCCCGTAGGGTTTGGATGTTGGCTCTGTGCTCCTGGCTCTGTGCTCAGGGGTCATGCTTGGTAGTGTCTGGGGAACCATGTAAGGATCAAACTGGGATAGGCCATTGTGCAAGGCACGTGCCTTAACCCTGTACTATTTCTCTGGCCTGTCACTCACAATTCTATCTTCTTCCTCTTTTTCTTTTCTTCTTTTCTTTCTTCTTTCTTTCTTTCTTTCTTTCTTTCTTTTTTGGTTTTGGGCCACCTGGCAATGCTCAGGGGTCACTCCTGGGCTGTGCACTCAGGAATTATTTCTGGCAGTGCTCAGGGGACTACATGGGACATTGAGGATTGAACCTGGGTCAACCGATCAGTTGAGGATCGAACCTGGGTCAGCCGCTTACAAGGCAAGTGCCCTATGTACTATCGCTCCAGTCCCCCACCCACAATTCTTATGGTAGAACCTCCCGGAGGTTCAGCCAATGTAAAGTCTTCTTCAAATGTCAGAAAAAGTACTTTCTTTCATTTACGCCTCCAAAGAAGACTGTCTCAAGGCCATGAAGCAGTTCTTCAGAAAGGAAAAATAGAAGAACTTCACCATCATCAGTAAAGAATGTACTGTCTGGGGCAGTGGATCCAGAGCTCGGTGCTAAGGCTGAGTACTGGAGCAAAGTTTCAGAAAGGCAATACATTGTTCATACCCACAAAGGACAGTGATTTACTGTACAGCAAAGTGGCGCACAATACTTCATGTAATTCACTTAAGCAAAATAACTAAGTCATACTCAGGCTGGAGGAAATGGGGACTAAAGCTGGGGTCACAACCTCCCTGCACTTGGGCTGAGGCGACAGTACAGTGGGCAGAGTGCTTGCCTTGCATGCGACTGACCTGGGTTCGATCCCCGGCATCCCATATACACTGCCAGGAGTGATTCCTGAGCTCAGAGCCAAGAGTAAGCCCTGAGCACCACCACAATGTCTTGTGAAACACCCCACAAAGCCCCTGTACTCAGTGAATGCCTATTAGCAGATTTTGCTCTGGAGGTTACTGAGGGCTTGAGCAAGTGAGCAATAGACATTACCTCAGCTATTGCATTATTTTCATCCTGTGTGTAGAGAAGTAGTGGGACCAAACTGCTCAGGACTTGGTTCTCTATACCCTTCTTATCTGAGTATTTCACAGACTTTATGGAGGCTCCGTAGAGGGTCATGGAGAAAAGACGAACATCAGATCTCACCTAAAAGGGAAGCAAAGGGGAGCCACTTATGAAGAGGTCCACGTTCAATTTCCAGAAGTTCTAGGAGGGCCTCTCCTGTCTGAGGGTGCTGAGGGCAGGAAACCAAACCTAAGCCCCACAACCCTGTGGCTCCTGGTTCTCTCACTACAGACGAGGAATGGGCACTGTGACCCCATGCTCTTTCCTCGTCTGCAGTGGGGTTACAGTGCCTGGTACTCGTACTGGTCTCCCACACAAGCCGTTTGGCTCAAAATCAAACCTCCAGCCTTTGCCTATTTGATTCTCCCAAGGCATATATACCTGTGTTCCATGTTTCTCTTTACTTTTGAGATTTGGGGCAGAAACATATATACATTCCAACCTCTTGACTAGTCCTGATTAGTCTTGTAAATAATGATCATTTTCTTCTAACAAATTCCTTTTCTATTCCTATTCCATAAACCATCTTGGTTTATGTGGAGGACTGAACGTGGGTCAGTCAATCTCAGAATCTCATCATTACTTTATAATACTCCATGTATTTTTAATTTTATTTACTGTTTTTTTATTTGAGGGTCATACCTAGCAGTGCTCAGGGGTTACTCTTGGCTCTGCACTCATGAATTATTTCTGGTGGTGTTCAGTGGATAATATGGGATACCAGGGACAGGACCCGGGTTGGCCACTTGTAAGGCAAGTACCTACCTGCTGTACTATCGCTGTGGTTCATTAACTTACTAACATCATGGACTACCTGGAATGTCTTGTGAAAGAAAGGCTCAGGAGGTAAAACGTATTCTATCAAATAGAGAGTAGTTATCACAATACAACTTCTACCGGCTGCTGTGCTAACTCCTCTTCCCTCATGAAAACCTTTCCTCTCCTGCTGTCTTACATCTCGAAATAAGAAGAACAGAGTCCTCATCATGGCAGCCAGTGTGGTGAGATCCATCTTCTTGACAAGATGCAGGAGAATCTCTATGGCCAGCAAAATAATCTTCTCCTTGGTATCACTTAAGAGGTCCAAGATGCTCGGAATCAGGCTGATAAAGTCTTCCCTCTGTGTGCCCAAAGGGAGCTCATCACCACCTCTCCTGATGGCGCCTCATCAGTACCCAAGCAGGAGTCCCCACCTTGACTTGGTTACCTGGTGCCTGTTGAATTTTTAGTTTGCTGGTGAACAGAGAAGGAAAGGGGGCATGGTTCAAAGACTAAGGGTGGCTGAGTTCCTGTGCTCAGTTCCTGGCAACGTAAGGAAAGGGGGTGCGAGTACCCTCGCTCAGTATTGACTGAGAAAAAGGAACCAGAAAAAGGAGCCAGGCTTTACACCTAAAAAGGAGCCAGGCTGTGATGAATGGATTCACAGGGGGAGAAGTGGGCCTGGGTGGGGTTGGCTCAGGGATATGGACCAGGGCTTTCTGCAAGGCGATGTCCTCCCAACAAAAGAAAAGAAAATGGGGCTGAAGAGAGAGTATGGCTTGTTAGGCCCTTGCCTTGTAAGCAGCTGATTGAGGTTCAATCCCTGGTACCACATATGGTGCCCTAAGCAATGCCAGGAGTGATCCCTAAACGGTGATCCAAGAGTAACTCCTGAGTACAACTGACTGTGGTCCCCAATCCCTACTCCACAAAAATAAAATAAGAAAGGGATATGGCTAGTTCAGGACACAATGAGTTCCCCAAACGTGGACAGAACACAAGAGAAATTGTCTTAGGATGCTTGAGGGTCTTTCCCATTCTGATTTGGGATTATGCTCTCTGAAACCTCCCAGACAGAGCAGTAACAGAGTTATGCAATTGGCTGGAGCGATAGCACAGCGGTAGGGCGTTTGCCTTGCACGCAGCCAACATGGCCGACCCGAGTTCGATTCCTCC
>JAOXYA010062489.1:0-11843 GCA_028565675.1 Sorex palustris | reverse complement strand
GACCCCCGGCTCAAACCTGCTTTCCACGAGCCTCCCGTGCGGCCGCCACCTTCCTTTCCAGGGAGGAGAGGGCGAATCTGACCAAACTTTTGATCAGTGGTACAACTTGGAACTTACACTTCTTAACTAGTTCATTCTCTTAAAAGATGTGGACAGACTTGTTTGTTGCCAAGGGAGCAGTCAGCAGTTAGGGTAATTCTGGAAAAAAACCATTTTTATTGAGGTAAAATTGCACTTTACCATTAGGTAAGTTTTAAGGTGTGCATCAGAATAAATCAACATTTGTGCATATTATGTAAATTTTCCACTAAAGGCCGACTTTTATCCTTCATATGGTAATCTTTCTGCGTCTCTCTTCAGTCTGTCATACAGAGCTCCTTCTCTTGACTAGAGTTGCAATTCTGGAAAACCTCAAAGGCTCCCCGGAAATGAATATGCCTAGTGGAGAATGAAACAGAATTCATAGGCTGTCTCATGTGTATCCCAGACTGGAGGCTTGATAAATATTTCTTGAATAAATGAATGAATTTCTGCCCCAGACAGGACCCGTGGAGTCTCGCACTGCTTACAAAACTCTGGTACAAGAACATAGGACACATACCAGTGCCTTTCTTGGAAGAACTTTCATTTAGAAATTATGTACACCTCAGGAAACGCGGGACCACAAAGACCAGTCAGCTCCCCTCTGCAGAATGTAAGTTCTCTAAGAAGTTCTATATAAAAGTATAAGTAAGTTCTGGGGCCGGAACGATAGCACAGCGGGGAAGGCGTTTGCCTTGCACGTGGCCGACCTGGGTTCAATCCCCGGCATCCCAGAGGATCCCTTGCTCACTGTCAGGAGTAATTCACTTCCTGAGTGCAGAGGCAGGAGTAACCCCTGAGCATTGCTGGGTGGGAAACCCCCCCCCTCCCCAAAAAAGGAAATAAATAAATAAATAAGAGTATAAGTAAATTCTATAGAAGTTCTATAGAGGGGCTGGAGCGATAGCACAGCGGGTAGGGTGTTTGCCTTGCACGTGGCTGTCCCGGGTTCGATTCCCAGCATCCCATAGGGTCCTCTGAGCACCGCCAGGGGTAATTCCTGAGTGCAGAGCCAGGAGGAACCCCTGTGCATCGCCAGGTATGACCCAAAAAGCAAAAAATAAATAAATAAATAAATAAACAACCCACATTTCTGTATTTAAAAAAAAGTTCTATAGAAATGCAAAATGTGTGCCTCACTTTTCTTGCTGTCCGAGAAATGTTTCAAGATGCTCCCTCAACTCCTCCCTCCTTTCAGCAGCTCTGCCTTCTTGATTTGTGTGGTGAGTAGCCGGTTCGAACTAAATGACGCCTTGCCGGTCATGTTGTCTCTTTCAGGCCTCCGAATTGAGAAGGAGTATGAAATGAAACGCCAGAGTTACCTGAAATCTCAGAAGCAGCTTGCTAAGCAAATCGGTTCTTCCCTAAGGGGCAGCCCGGAGGGTTTCAGGAGACCCCTGCCGCCTCAGAGACCGCGACAGGCTCAAACCTGAACTTCCTGGCCGCAGCCGAGGTGGGAAGAGGGCACTGATGTTGGAATTCCCGGGGGTGGAGCCAGGGCGAGGTCCTGCCCTTGGGGATGCCAATGAAGCAGGAATGGGGTCTTTTTGCTACTTTTATTTTCGTAAAATTACACAAAGGAAAGAGGGAACTCCTTGCCAGGGACATACTTTGTTCGCTAGCTTGTTTGGGGGCCATACCCAGTGGTGCTCAGGGCTTTCTCCTGCTGGGACTCGGGGGCACCCTGTGTGGTGCTGGGGATCAAACCAGCTGTGTCCCAGGCGAGTGCCCTCTCTACTGTACTCTGGCTCCAGCTGAGCTGTGTTTTGAATGTCTGCCTTTGAGATCCCAAGGAAGCATCAACAAGGAGAGAGAGATTTTAATGGATTGAAGTACGTGATTTACAATATAGCTAGCAGTGGTTTCCTGCATACATCACCCCAAGACCTCACCCATTACTGAGAGTGCTGCTTTTGGCAAAAATAATCATAAAGGGGCTGGAGAGATAGCACAGCGGGTAGGGCTTTTGCCTTGCACGCAGCCGACCCAGGTTCGAGTCCCAGCATCCCATATGGTCCCCTGAGCACCGCCAGGAGTGATTCCTGAGTGTAGAGCCAGAAGCAATGCCTGAGTATCGCTGGGTGTGACCCAAAAAGCCAAAAAAAAAAAAAATTAAACAAATAAAAAATAAATCATAAGCATATTTTTAAATGATTAAAAACTCTTATGAAAAGCGATATAGATTTGTCTTTAGTACGTCTCCAGCTTCCCATGAGACAACATTCACTGTTCTCATGGGATACTTAAAAAATGATGGAAGCAACGTGTTCCTTATGTTTTTAGGAGTGCATCTTTAAATATTTATTTTGGGAGGGGGTGTTGGTCACACCACCTGCGTTCAGTTTCTTTTTTTGGCTTGGTGCTCAGGCTCTGGGGACCATCTGGGGATCAAACCCAGGTCACCCGCCTACAAGGCAAGTATCCTACTCAATGCACTAAAGGGCCAAATTTTTAGATTTTTTAAATTAAAAAATATTTTTAATTGAATCACTGAGATACAGTTACAAAACTTCCATGTTTGAGTTTCAGTCCTACAATGATCAAACACCCATCCCTCCACCAGGGCACATTCCCCACCACCAATGTTCCCAATATCCCCCCCTTCCCAACCCTCCCCCCACCTCTATGGCAGACAATTTCCCCCATACTCTCTCTCTACTTTGGGGCACTATGGTCTGCAATACAGATACTGAGATATCATGTTTGGTCCTTTATCTACTTTCAGCACACATCTCCCATCCCAAGCGATCCCTCCAATCATCATTGACTTAGTGATCCCTTCTCCATCCCAGCTGCCTGCTCCCCTGACTCATGAGGCAGGCTTCCAACTATGGAGCAATCTTCCTGGCCCTTCTTCCCGGACAGCAGGTCTCATTGGCCTAGACTCGAGAACAGATCACAGAGGTACCAACCTCTGTCTGCACTTGTAATCTTCTTGTCCAAGCCTTCTGCATCTCTTACCTGGCATACAGACAAGGCTTCCCTGCCCTCCACCCTCGGATGAGGAAAAAGTCTTTATTAACCAGAAAGAAAATAACAGAATCGCTGTTTTCCTTCTTTGGGATGCTGGGGTTGGGGTTTACCCCAGTGTCCCGGGGTTATCACTGACTGTGTGCTTGGGAGCGACTCCTGGTGGTGAGAGGAGGCAGGTAGGGTCACTGCCTCATCAACACCAGTTGCCCAGGAGTTGGAAGATCTCCTCCTGGAGGATCTCCTGAGCCCTTGGTTTCCTTTATTTATCTTCTGAGGAGTGGTGTCACCCTTGGTGGGGCTCGGACAGTGCTACTGGCTCTGTGTTCAAGGTTCACTCCTGGTGATAGGTATTGAGCTTACATCAGCTGTGTACAAGGTGAGATCCCTACCCCTGAACTTTCACTCCAGTCCACTTTTTTTTTTATTTTGGGCACTGTCTTTGATAAAACTGTTAATGGTTTCATACGTGAACTGTTACAGCACCACACTTCACTGCGGGTCACTTTTCTCCACCATTGTCCCATTGTCCCAGTGTCCCCTCAATACCCTCCCCCCATCACCACCAACTCATTGAGTTTCCTATTAAAAACCAGTTCTCAGTGTCTGTTGCCTTTGGGTATTTGTTATTCCCCTACTACGTTTCTTTGTATCCCACATACAATCTGTCTCTTTACTTTAGACTAACCGCTCGCTTGATACTCTCCAGATCTATTCACATAGCAACCAATTACCCGAGTTTATCTTTCTATACAGCTGAGTAATAGTCCACTTATTAGATGTGCCACAGTTTCTTTATCCACTCGTTCATTCTTGGCACTCGGTTGTTTCCAGCTGTTCAGCTGCTGTGAACAGTGCTGCAATGAACATAGGAGAGCAGATGGCTTTTCTGAATCGAGTGCTTGGGCCCTTGGGGTCACACCTGGCGATGCTCAGGGGTTACTCCTGGATCATGCACTCAGGAGTTACTCCTGGCCGTACTCAGGGGACCATACGGAATGCTGGAATCAAACCCGAGTCAGCCGTGTGAAACACCCTACCCGCTGAATACCACATTTTTTTTTTGGCTTTTTGGGTCACACCCAGCAATGCTCAGGGGTTCCTCCTGGCTTTGGACTCTGGAATTACTCCTGGCAGTGCTCAGGGGACCTTATGGGATGCTGGGAATCGAACCTGGGTCAGCTACGCGCAAGGCAAATGCCCTACCCACTGTGCTATCGCTCCAGCCCCCAAAGCCAAGGCACCTTCTCCTACTTCACCCCTCAAACACAAAGCATTCCAGAGGTTTTTGTGTGCAGTTTCCTCTTTTCAAAGACCGCATGAAGTCAGCTTCGTAGTTAAGGGCGCGAACTGTTTGGGCCTAGATTCAGCTGAGCGTATGAACCTCTGGACACCTCATGCCTGGAGTGGGCTCGCATTCATCACTCAGCTCAAGGATGGGGTACGAGAGGGAGCATCCCATATGGTCCACCGAGTACTGCCAACCCGGGTTCAATCCTGGGCATCCCATATGGTCCCCCGAGCCCCACCAGGAGTGTGCTCCAGCCCTGGTCAACGCCATTTTAAAGAGTAAAAGTGACCAGGCAGAAGTACCCTACCTTAGTATCACCGACTCCAGGCCTGGGGCAGATGCCCCCACGGGGGTCTCTCTGACCTGCCCTTCCCACCAGAGGACCCTCAGGTCTGCTGTGGGCTGGCTGGCCTGTGTAAGCCCTACTGTTTGGCGGTCCTCATTTGTTCCACCGTGGGCTGGGTACATCCCCTGAGAGTGCTCGGTGCCTACTTCCTGAGGTTCTAGTTCAAATGTCAGCTCACACAAGGCATGCGCACAGCCCTGGGTTCAATCTCTGGCAACACGTGTGCACAAAAATGATCGATAATTTTAGGTCATTTCCGGCTTGTATTTTCACAGACTGCTTCATATTGAAACATGTCTCTCTATGCACACGGTGGGACTGTCAACCCAGACTCTATCTGCGAATGGAATTTCTGGGTCCCAGAAAGCATAATTTAGCTCTACACACTAATGTCAAATTGCCCCTCTAAGCGGCTACATGTGCTTTCTTTGCCCAGTGGCCCGGGAGTGCGGTGAACGTTTTCTTCTGTTCATTCATTTTTGGCTTGTCCAGAATCTAACCTCATTTCTGTGGTTTTATGTGCTGCAAAGTCTGCTTCTTGCCCTGCTTGATTTTGCAAGCCTGACTGTAGGCGTGTGGCCAGAGAACACTGGCAGGACACTTCCTCCGGGGACTCTTTTTTTAAAAAAATCTAAACTGAGCAACACTGAGACCAGGCTGGTTTGTAATTCATTCCAGTGAGAGTTGCTGTGGCCTCCCTGCCTTCCGGCACTGGTGGACACAGCGAGGGCCATGGGTCCGGTCCTTCTACAACAAAACATCACCCTTGACAAGATTTTCCTGGGCCGGGGAGGGATAACTCACATCAGCACTGCTCAAGGCTTACTCCTGGCTCAAGGATCACTCCTGGTGGTGCTTGGGGGACCACACGTAGTGCCAGGGATCAAACCCAGGTCACTGCATGGAAGGCAAGGGCCCTGCCCTCGAGTTAACTGGCCCTGTTAACTGACTCCTCTGGCCTTGTGCATGCTGGAACTGCATTGAAACCAGGAACTTGGGCTCTGCTAGTGTCAAGAGTTCTCTTACTTGGGGATGGAGCAATAGCACAGCGGGGAGGGCATTTGCCTCGCACACTATCAACCCGGGTTCAATCCCGGGCATTCCATATGATCCCTCGAGCACCGCCAGGAGTAATTCCTGAGTGCAGAGCCAGGAGTAACACCCCTGAGCATTGCTGGGTATCGCTGGGAGTGACTTAAAAAGAAAAAAAAAAAAAGAATGCCCTTACTGCAGGTCACAGTACTTTGGAGAGCTGGAAAGTCAATGTGGTGGTTATAATAAACCCTAAAAATGGAATAGTACAGAATACACACATTAGCATTTATTGCAGCCAGAGTAGGGCTGTTTCAGGAATCACACAGACGCATGTTTCTATTTGTACATAAATGCAAACAGGTATGCTGGGTTGCTAGTTTTCCTGATTTTAGATTTTTGTTCAAATGGTTTTTGATTTTGACTTCCCCCAGAAGGTGCTCATAAGCTATTCCTGGTTCTGTGTCCATGAGTGACCTCTGGGGACCTGGTGTGACCCCAACCCAAAAAACAAAAACAAAACAAACAAGTCTGATCCTTGGTAGGCGTTTTGTATCACTTGTCCTCCTCCACTACCTTTCCTGCCTTTTGGTGGGTGGAACCTGGGTTCCTGAATGACTGTGTAGATTCCCACCACCTGGGCTACTTGCTTCATAGCTTGTTCTTCATTTGAGAACAACGTTTTTGCCCTCTAAACTACTGCACGTTAGAATCACTTTGTTCCATAAATCTTGTCATAATCTTTATATCTGACCCCAAAGAGCTATTAAGTATTAGTCGAGTAATTCCTGCTATGTAGGATCTAATAAATATACCTCCTATCAGGTTAGTTTTTGTTGTCTGGTGCATGCTTTGTTTTGGTTTTTGAGTCACACCCAGCAGTACTCAGGGCTTGCTCTTGTTTCTGTGGTTAAGATCACGCTTGGTGGTGCTGGAATTGGTCAAGAGGACCCTTGGCCCTGAGGTTAACTTTTTACATCAAGAACCCTGACCAGTAAAATGATTTTTCCTCTCACTTCCCATGAGGGGGCATTTAGCAGTGCTTGGAAATTGGTTATTTAAACCCAAATGTGGGATACCATAAAAGCATCCTGTGTGTCCGGCATAGAGATGCTGTTAAATATTGTATAATATACAAGACAGACACCCCGAACAGGGCTTTTCAGATCCAAATGCTGACCGTTTTAAGGCTCAGAAATGGATTCCACCAGTTGGTTGAAGCCACTTGGGATGCATTGCTGAAACGGAATTTTGAATCCAACCAAGGGGCTGAGTTACGAGATGGGGCAATTTCTCTAAATGAGATGCAGATTGTGTTTCTCCATGATGGGAGGATGAAAGCTGGCAAGAGTCAACCTGTCTCCAATATCCTTTTGGCACCTCAAATTCCCTCCACTCTTCTTTCCGTAGACAAAGCCCCGCTTATTACTCTGCATCAGGGCCAAAGGCAGGATTTCAGGGTGCGGTTACTCTTTAGAGTGTTAACTTTGGCACAGTGGATCTCTTAGGGGGAGAGACCAGGATGGGGCCTGCAAGGGAACGGCTGGACCCTTTAGTCTGGCGCAGATGGTTTGGGGGCCCCGGGCGAACATTCCGTCCTTGATTATCTTTAGGCAGATGCAAAGGGGTTGTTAAATCTTTCATTTTCTGTGCCAACGCCAAACCTACCACAATTGTTTTTTGCTTCAGTTGGGAGATAAGAAGATAATAAGGACGCTGACAGTACGGGGAGGCTCAGAGAGGTTGTCATTGTCCCTCAGAGCCGCTTTAAAGACTGATGAAGACCCCAGTGATCTTTACTTACTCTGCGTGTAATTAAGAGCAGAATCCATGAGTCTTGATTAGTGGCTAGTGAGGGGAAAAGTTGCCAAGAGGTCTGGAGTCTGAGGCTCAATTTCCCACAGACACACCCCCATCTTCCTTTCATAAGTTCTTCCCCTTTCCATCTCTCGGCCCTTGAATCATCCACCTCCACTCCGAAGCCTCCTTTTGCCCTCGGAAACATTCAGAGCTCTGGAATGTAGGTGTAACCTTCACCGGCTTCGGTGGAAGGTGCCGTTTCTTCTTACCTCACATCCACTCTGTCGAAGCAACTTCTTCCAAATGCCAGTGACAGACGCCCTCTCTCATTGTTTTTATTATCTTCTAATTTCTGTTTTATTATCTTTGGGATTATTGGGTCACCCTGTCAGTGCCTGGGGACATGTCTGTGGAGTGACTGCATTAGGAGTGACCCCTGGCGGTGTCCAGGAGACTGGACAGGGGACAGAAGGGGATTGGCGGCATTCTCATTGTTTTAAGATATTGCTCCCATCTGGCTGTGTCCTGCTGGAATTTAGTCTCCTGCTCTCACGCGAGGTATGTAGGGCAGGGAAGATAAGCCTAATTGGAACCCACAAAGGACCAAGCCTTTCCCAGCTGCACGTCTGGCCCCCGTGTGCTGTTTTGGTCAACAGCAGACGAACCCAGGGGATGCCTGGAAGAACACTGCGTCATTCAACAAGACCCGGAGGACTTTCTATCAGCAGTGGCGGGAGGGGACACAGTTTCCTTCCAGAGGACGATTATTTCCTAATGTTGGACTCATTGCAGATGGGATTACGTGACGTGTATCGATATAATGTTATAAAATAAGTTAAAATACATACCACTGGCTTCTCTTAGAATTTGAAGTAAAATTCTGAGGTTTTTACTAACCAAAGGGTTTGGATAATAAATCAGAAAAGAGGCCAGAGCGATAGCACAGCGGGGAGGAGGTTTGCCTTTGCACACGGCCAGCTAGAAGTAACTCCGAGTGCAGAGCCAAGGAGTAGCCCCTGAGTGTTGCTGGGTGTGACCCCCAAATCAAAAGTAAATAAATAAATTAAATGATTTTTAAAAAACCAGAAAATTGGAAGTATGAGCAAAAGAAGAATATATCCCCCCCCCCCAGGAGGGTGGGGATATGGACATTGTTATTTTTTTTGGATTTAGATGCAACAGATGTTATTAATAATAACAACCAATGGTGCTGGAAATGGTCACATCAGAGAGCTGAAAGTTTGTGCCAGATGTTTGGGGTTTATCTTGACTTTCCTAGAAAATGCCTGAGCTGAGCAGCACTTTCTATTTTTGATTAATTTTGGCTAGAATCATAGGTGCATGTCATCCTGGCTTTGTAATTGAGGGTGAAGGGGAAGAAAAAAAAAACAACAATTCTAATTCTTTTTCTCTAAGACTGCAGGGCTTCACCTCTGTGGACTCTGAAGGGAGACTAACCCTCTGTCATTACAGATGAATGGCTCACTCTCTGGCTCTTGCCCAGGTTTTGGGGTCCGGTGGTCAGGTCCAAGATCTGCTCCACTTAAATGTTTTTTTTTTTCCGAGCTCAGCAAGGCCACTCTCAAGTATGTGGACCAACCCTAAGTGCTGGAAAGTGTTCCTCGTATTCAGGATCACAGAAGTTCAAATTACCTCAGAATTCAATGTTTCCCAGAGATGTAAATCGGGGCGGGAGTAAGCTCCTCCAACGGCTCCCTGAGCCTTCCAGGAGTGACCCCTGAGTGCAAAGCCAGGAAAAAGCCCTGAGCACAGACAGGTGTGGCGAAAAGCCACTCCCCCACTAAAAACATTTGTTTTGTTAAAAATTTGTCCGCAAGGCCTCCCCATATACAGTAATGTTACTGATGGGTTAGGAATGCTGGAAGCGCTTCAACATCTCACCCTCCACTGGTGCGTCCGATTCCCTCCAGCAAGAACAATGTATTGGAAAAGACGTGGGAAGGGAACACAAAAGAACTTGGAACTCGCAGGTTGGCAAACTGTGCACATGCCAACCCATGGGGAACCAGTCTGGGCGAGGCTTGATAAGCAAATTCCTTCGGTGCAGGTCTCCGGACTGAGACAGGGCGAGAGTTCCTTCCTGTGATTATCTCTCTTTCCTGGGATGGAAGAGGCAAGGAACAGCTTTATAAATATTTGTCCTTAATTTATGCAAAAATAGCAGGCAGGGGATTCTACTGTATGTGTTTCTTTTCCACTGATTTCCTCTTAATCTTTTATGTCCAGCAGCATTTTGTTTGTTTGTTTGTTTTCGGGCCACACAGGGCTTCCTCCTGGCTCTGCACTCAGGGATCATTCCTGGCAGTGCTCAAAGGACCAGGTAGGGTGCTGGGGTTAGAACCCGGTTTGGCTGTGTGCAAGGCCGGTGCTCTATCATCTGTAATAGTGCTCCAGCCCCCAAAATGACCATCTCGGGGAGGGGGGGTCCATTGTCCTGTGCTGGGAACCTAGCACAGGCTTTGGTCTTGAGGAAGGACATAATGCGTGGACATCCTTGCTGTTGTAAGCAAGGAAAATCAGTATCCGTGGGTGAGAACCTCAATCCATCTCATTACAATTGGCACATTCGCCCCCCCCCCATCATTCTAAGATTGAAACTGGCTTTGAGAACTCATAGCTGTGCTAAAGACTCCTGATGTACAGGCCAGAGAGGTTCTCGGGTTGTTATTTTTTTTTAGATTTTGGGTCACAGCCAGCAGTGTTCAGGGTTTACCCCTGGCTCAAAACTCAGGAATGGGGAGGGGGTCCTGTGGGGTGCCAGGGACAGACCTTAGGTTGGCCACCGGCAAAGGCAACCCTTCTTAACCTTGAACTATCTCTTGGTCTTTACGACAGTCGGTCTCCAGAACCAGTCGAACAGGCCCGTGCAGCTGGCTTGTCAAAGAGCTCTTCATCTTCCCTTCTGGTTGTTGGCCTGATTCATTTTCACATAATCCATTTTTTCAATTTGGTATTCCATATAGCATTTAAGTTTTTTTTTTTTTTTTTTTTAATTAATGGGCTGGAGTGATAGCACAGCAGGTAGGGTGTTTGCCTTGTATGGAGCCGACACGGCCCACCTGAGTTCTATTCCTCCACCCCGAGTTCGATTCCTCCGCCCCTCTCAGAGAGCCCGGCAAGCTACCGAGAGTATCTCACTCGTGCGGCAAAGCCTGGCAAGCTCCCCGTGACGTATTCAATATGCCAAAAACAGTAACAACAAGTCTCACAAAGGAGATGTTACTGGGCCCGCTCAAGCAAATCAATGAACAACGGGAGGACAGTGTTTGTTTGTTGTGTTTTTGTATTTGTGGCGGGGGTTGGCCCACTCGGGCAGTGCTCAGGGGCACCTTTGTCTCTCAGGGGTCACGGCTGGCCTTGATGAGGGGGAGCACAGGTGATGCCAGGGATTTAAATTGAGGTCAACGGCCCTTGCTATCTCCTGGCCTGTTTCTGAAACCCAAGCAGCGCTGTGTGATGATATCCGAGGAGCTTGGGGTGTAGCAGGGCAGGCGGCCCACGGCCAGCCTCTGCCCAGAGCTGCCCATGGCCGGCCCGTCCCTTGTGCTTCTCTTCTCCCAGCCATCTGCCCTGCTCATGGGCGCTCTGAGCCCGCATCCTGCCCTCCTTTGGTTCCCGCCTCTCCACCTGCCTTCTCTCCTTGCCAGCCCTGGCACTTGCTAGGCTCCCTCATAAAACGCCAGGAACAAAGACACGCCTGAATCACCTCCAGAGTGACGGCCCTGAGCCAACTGCCAGGTTGCTGCCCGAGCAGCCTTCATTTCCCACCTGCGGTGTCAGCTCCTGTTCTTCAGTTCCTTGAAAAAAATGCATAAGCCTAGGGGACTGGGAGTGCAGGGACAGTAGTGTGGCATCTGTGCTCAGTACCACACTCGCTGGGAATCCCG
The DNA here is from genome assembly GCA_028565675.1 of Sorex palustris. NCBI lineage: Eukaryota > Metazoa > Chordata > Mammalia > Eulipotyphla > Soricidae > Sorex > Sorex palustris. Next base: position 415 of record JAOXYA010062489.1, on the reverse strand, counting down.
AGCCCAGCCAGGGTTGATCTCTGAGCACAGAGTCAAGAGTGAGCCCTGTGCAAAGCTGGGTGTGACCCCAAAGTTGCTTATTAAGATTAGAAAGTTTGGGGGTTGCAGCGATAGCACAAGGTAGGACATTTTTCTGGCATGCAGCTGACCCAGGTTCGATTCCCAGCATCCCGTATGGTCCCCCGAGCACTGCCAGGAGTAATTCTTGAGTGCATGAGCCAGGAATAACTCCTGTGCAAAGCTGGATGTGACCCAAAAAGCAAAAATGAAAAAAAAAAAACCAAACAAGATTAGAAGCTTTTGTTAAGATCAGAAAGCTAAAGAGCTTTTTAGCACACCTTGGTGGTGGAAAATATGCACTGGGTATTTGATCATTGTATGACTGAGACTTAAACCTGAAAGCTTTGTAACTGTT
>JAOXYA010062475.1:0-11843 GCA_028565675.1 Sorex palustris | reverse complement strand
GGAGGGATGAGGAGGAGGAAGAAGAGGAAGAGAAAGAGGAGGAGGAAAAGGAAGAGGAGGAAGAGGAGGAGGAAGAAGAAGAAGAAGAAGAGAAAGAGGAAGAAGAAGAAGAAGAAGAAGAAGAAGAAGAAAAAGGAGGAGGAGGAGAAAGAGGAAGAGAAGGAAGAGGAGGAGGAGGAAGAGGAGGAGAAGAAGGAGGAAAAAGAAGAAGGAGGAGGAGGAGACGACGATGACAAGAAGGAAAACAAGAACACAAAGACGACTTGGATCCAGACAGCAACTGTAGACTTTTGGATATACTCCCTGCTGTCGTCTGGGTCATGTCCGACCCCAACTCCCCTAGCCCCTGGGTCGAAGCCCTTTCCCCTGGACTGTATTTTGAGAGTAGCCTAGACGGGGTGCTTAAAGGTGAGGTGAGGTAAGGAGGGTGAGGTGAAACTGTGAGGAGAGCTGGTGGACTTCGGGTGAGGGAAAGACACTGGCTCACCCCTACAGAGGAGGGGCCAAGCGAGAGCACGGAGCTGGAGCCAGGAAGAAAGATTTGCCCTGCTGGTGCTTGCCTTTCCAGCCCCGAGAACGACAGTGGGGGCTGACACCCGGAAGGAGAAGATCACGTCCCTGTTGTAGGGTACCTGAGTGGGCTAAAACACTCCCAAATGCCTTGAGGCATTTCCTTATTTACAATATGATGATTATGGCCCAAGTTATAGGATCCAATTAAACCATGTACCTGATGCCAGGAAAGAACAGACTGGTCATAAATACCCCCTCCCTGTACATTTTTTCCCCTCTCACTTTCTATACTTAGGGGCAAGATTCTTAGCAAGCTCTTTACACAGTCAGTTAAATTTGAGAGGTTAAAAGATATTTTGGGGGACTGGGAGTTGGTGCTGATGGTAGAGCTTCTGTCTTGCTAATGTGAGGCTATGAGTTTGATCCCGACCACTACCTGGCCTCTGGCCACTAACAGCAGGTGTGGATCTAGTGGCCCCTGATAACCACAGGGCAGTATGTGTGTGGGGTGTGATGTCTGTGGGAATAATTCCCATGTTTGTTGGTTCGTAGACACACCTGGTCATAGATGGTGACTGATTCAATGCCAAGGTTAAGAAACCGTGGTAAATGTTCTTCTATGTAAGTGCTTCTCACTGATTTTGTCTCTCTCAACATTTCATACCTGCATATTGGGCCCTGGTGATTTTATGCTTCTCTAATGATCAAATAGGTACGGTAACTAGTTAGTGGTGCATCAAGAAAGGTTTAAAAATCTAAGAACCAAAGGAGAGCTGGAATTAGTGCTTCTTTGAACATACATAAAACATCCTTTGGAACTGCTTGTTTCGTTATTTTGAAGCTGTCAAATGTTTGTAAAGTCATTTCTCTCTCCACTCCTCACCCCCACCCCCCAGGGTTTTCATTCTGGGTCCTTTGACTCTGAGGAGAGCTACCTTTCCCGCTTCGTTCAGGGAGCACAGCAGAACAGTAAGTAAGTACAGGGCTGGGACGTTGGTGGTACCTCAGGATGTCTGGATTAACTTTGCTCATGGTTGGTTCATTTCCTTGAAATTCAGCCCCAGAGATCTGGTTTACATTTCAGCACAGAGAAGGGATGGCGTCCAGGCGGCCCCCGTCTTGCAGACCTGAACTGGGAGGTCACTGCCCAGAACAGGAATAGCCATTCACTGTGAGAGTGGCTTTGTTTCTGTTTTTTTTTCTCCCTCTTGGAACAGAGAGTAGGACAACAGTCCATGAAAAATAAAAAAAATATTGTAAGTCTACAACTGCACCTCATGGTGTTTCACTAATAAAAATGTAAAAAATAAAAAAATTAAAAAATAAATATACAAACTTAAAAAAAAGCACCTGTGCCTATGGCAGTGTGGAGGGTGGTAGAGTGTGTGGATGGCCAAGACGGTGTCCCTGCTCCCTGCCAGCAGCCCCCTACAAGGAGGGGTGCTTTTGGCCCAGAACAGGCACATCGGAGCTCCACTGCTAATTTTGTCCTGAGTGGGAGTCTCCAAATATGTCAGTGTGGGATGAGCTCTGGTCTCTGCTCTGCAGAGTGGGTTGTGGGAACCATGGGCATTTGCCTGCCTCTGCCTCCCAGACTGCCAAAGCAATTGGTCTTCCCCAAGAACTGCTGGTCAGTGATGCTTCCTACCCACGACAGATCTCCCTGAGATGCTCAGAACAGAAGCCAGAGTGATAGACCAAGCAGAAAAGGTGCTTGCCTTGCACACACGGCTGACCCAGGCTCGATCCTCGGCACCCCCATAGGGTCCCTTTATATCACAATCATAGAATCGTGTTGAAATGGGGAGATGTCTCATTGCACTCATCCGCTCTTATCCTGACACCCTGTCTCATGCCAGGCGGGTTCCTCCTCTCCCTTAGAGGCCCCAGGCCCCTCTCTTACTCCTCAACCCAGGCTGTAGATGCTCATGGGGACCACAGACTTCAGACTCTACTCCCTTCATGGATTTTTCATACAGGAAAGACTTAAGTGATGTGGTTCTTTTCTCTTAACTAATTAAATGTGAATCTGGTTGCTTGAACAAGCTGAGAAAAACCCAAAGAGATAGAGCGTGTAAGGTGTGCTGGGGACCAAATGGCGACATGTTGATGAGACAGTGACATTCCCAGAATGAGAGATAACCGTGCCTCACCCCTGCCACCACCTCCCTCCCCACCCCTGTCCTCCCCCATGAGAAAGACAGGACTCATGGTCCATCTGGCTCTAGCCAGTCACCAGGCTACATTTCTTGCATCCTCACATCCATCCCCTATAGATAACAGAAGGGCAGACCAAGCACACGGGTCCCAAAGGTCTCTGTTCCCTTTTCCTGCCCAAGGCAACTAAAAATCCCACTTAGTCTCTCCCAGGGTGTGGCCCTACCCTGGCCTCACCAGAGGTCCATAGGGTCTGCTCAGGAGCGTACCCCAATAAACTTCCCCCTTTTCTTCACTTTACCTGTCTCTGTTCCTCTATTTGTGCCAGGTGAAGTTTCAGACCTATCTATTGGAGGGGAGCTAGAATATTTTATTTTATTTTGTTATGATTGAGGTGGCAAGGTTTACTATACTGCTAAGATATATGTTTTTGATATTATAAGATTATAATGCTACCAGCGCTGCCTCTGCCCCACTGTCTTTATGTGCACTCCCGCCTGCAGGAGAATTTCTTCTCTTCCCCAATACTTCTTTAAGACACCACAGAGGACAGTTACCCCTTCCACCCCCCCCCCCCACCACTGTTTTTCTTTTAAGAGGGAATTGGGTCAGACCCGGTGGTGCTCAGGGTTTCCTCCTGGCCCTATGTTCAGGGATCACTCCTGGAGGGGCTCAGGGGACCGTATGGGATGCTGGGGATTGAACCGTGTCTGCCACACACCAGGGAGAAGGGCCTTTCCTGTTTCGGCTCCTTCTCACTCCCATTGGAATGCATTTTCCTCCTTCCCTGGGCGCACTTTCAATCTCCAGCATCTGTTCTTAGTCAGAAGGGCCGGCTGAGGGGCTGAAAGAGGAGCAGAGTTCCTTCCCTGGGAAGCCTGGAGTGCCTAGACTTGAACCCACATTCTTTTTTTTTTTTTGCTCAGAATCTCATTTGCTCTGGGGGTAAGTCTGGGTGCTACTGAGTAGACTGTGAATGCAGTGTGAGTGCGGTATGAGTGTAGTGTGATGGAGTGAGTGGAGTGTGAGTGCAGTGTGATGGAGTGAGTGGAGTGTGAGTGCAGTGTAAGTGCAATGTGAATGCAGTGTGATGGAGTGAGTGGGTGGAATGTGGATTGTGAGTGCAGTGTAATGGAGTGGGTGGAGTGTGAGTGGAGTGTGAGTTGAGTGTGAGTGCAGTGAGTGCAGTGTGTTTAGTGCGAGTGCAGCGTGAGTGCTCTGTGAGTGCAGTATTAGTGCAGCGAGTGGAGTATGCTTTTTGGGGGAAGCTGCCACTCGGGATGAGTCCTCTGTTCAGGGTTTTGGGTCCCTGACTGGTTGGTAGCAGACTTACTACCACCTTGGCATCATGTTTGATTCCTAAAGCATTTTATTATCAAATTTCTGAACCATGCGTCCTCCCTAATATTATGGACAGTGACCCTGGCACCCGGACAGGCAGATGAGTGAGCTGTCAGGGGAAAACAGTGTGGGGAACAGAGAGAGAAGGAGGAGCCTTAGGTTGGTGCCTGCAAAGAATGAGCCCTGCCTCCTTGTGGGTGCTGGCAGGGAGCCAGGGAGAGGCAGGTGCCACTTTAGTGCCTCTGAAAAACAAACAAACATGGATGCAAGCAGAAAACCCATGAACGGGAGTGTGGCTGTGTGTCCTGCCTTCCCGCTAGCCTGCAGTGAAGGGGTGCATGTGTCCGTAGGGAGATGACGCAGTGGAGAGAACCCTAGGCTGGAGAGAAAGCCCAATGGCTTACGAAGGGCGACAGTACCTGGACCAGGGGTCTGGAGGGCAGCCAGGGAGGGGGAGGAGGGGGCAGAAGAGGGGGTGTCTTGGGGCAGGGAGGGGGCCCTTTCTGGTCTGAGCAGGGCAGGCGCCCCAGCCTAGGGCTGGATGCAAATGTACGCAGAGGGAGGCAGCAGGGACTGTTACCAGCTCTCCCCAGCCGCTTTCTTTCTTGGAATCCCAGGTGTGACTGAGGGGGTGACTGCGATGCATTTGCATAGAGAGCTTTGAGCTGCTCAGCGGGGGAGCTGCAGCTGGCTGGGGAGCCCACTCCCTCTCCGCTCCACCCCCATCTCTGAGCCACCCACGCCACCAGCCACTACTGGCACCCCCAGGGGAGCTGGCACTGGTGACTGACTTGTGGTTGGTGCCACTGGGCAATGCGTTTCCCACAGGGCCAGCCTGCAGCGAGAGCAGAGCAGAACTTAGGGGTCTCGACTAGCGCTGCAGGTCTGGATTTTGGCACGGGTGGACCTGGATGTAGGCAGAAAAGCCAGCGCTGCCCTTCCCCCCTCCCTTTCCCCCTTCACACTCCCACCTCCTCTTCTCTCCCCCAGTCACTGTGTCTTTCCCTCGCTCTCGCTCTTCCGTCTTTCCCTCTCTCCTCTCTGTCTCTGTCCCCACTCTGGGATCTCCTCTCCTCCACGGTTCTAGGGAGGTGATCAAATTCCCTAAACGGAGCAAAGGTGCAGAAGGATTTCCCCGCTGACATCTACACGAAGGAATAAGGTCAGAGCTTCCCCCCAAACCCCCCCCCCCCCACCGCTGAGAGGTTCTGGTCCCTGAATGGTCTTCTAGAGGGGATGTGAAGGGGTCACTTGTTATTCTGTGCGAGGGGGCACTTCCCCACAATCCTTGGGGTACCATACAGTGCTGGGCCTGTCCTCGGCCCGTTTAGCTGCTCTGTGGCCCCGAGCCTGCCGCTCAGATGGGTAGGGATATGGCCGGAAGAGCTCATGCGGGTTGGCACACTCTGCAAAGGGCCACTCTTGCAAGTATTTACATATTTTAGCCTTTGCAGACAGCCTAGGGCTCTCTGGCATATTCTTTTTCTGCTTTAAAAAAATCTCGCACGCAGCCTTTGAAAATGGCATCTGTGCTTCTCATGGACAAACACACAGGGGGCCAGGCTGGAGTGGCTCGGGTATTAGTGGAGGGTGGGGGAAAGAGAAGTGGTTCCGTGCTGAAGTCAGAAAACCACCCAAGGTCCACGAGGAAGCAAAGGATTTGGGACAAATAGGAAGTGGAACTCCTGTAATCTGGACACTTTCGACTTCAGAAAAAAAGGGGCAGGGGTCGTCTAGGGGCTGACCAGGGACAAGGCTCAGGTTTCAGCATACGTGGACTCCCAGGTGAGCCCTCCGTGGGAAGGAAGTCAGTCGCGAGGGGTGGAAATTTAGTGGTGATGAGGGGGGCATGGATGGGGTATGTGTGTGCTGGGTTCCTGATTCTGAGGGTGTCCATGCACACAGGGGAAGTTGGGCCTGCAGTTCCCAGCAGGATCTGCAGAGGGAGAAGGGAATCTGGAAGTCCAGATGCCCCAAGACCAATTTCAGAAAGCAGGAGGTGGAGAGGCCTGGGCAGAGATGAGGGCTGGGAAGGGAGGGAGGGGACCACAGGGGATGGCACTGAAGCTTGTGGCCAACAGAGGGCACCACGGTTTGCCCTCTGCTCTGGGGACCTGCTCTGGGCACCACTGGCTGTCCACCAGGAAGGAGAGTGGAGCTTCCCGCCTCATTCTTTACACTTGAATAAATTCCAGTGGGTTAGGTTTTAAATGCAACACAAATAACTGAAAACCACTATTACTTCTCCCTCCTCTTCCTCCTCCTCCTCCTCCACTTCCTCTTCCTCCATTTCTTCCTTCTCCTTTTCCTCCTCCTCCTTTTTATTTTGGGTCACACCTGGTGGTGCTCAGGGCTTCCTCCTGGCTCAGCGCTCAGAGATCACTCTTGGAAGTCTTGTGGAAACCATATGGGGTGCCGGGGATTGAAGTTGGGTCAACTGCATGCAAGGCAAGTGCTTTACCTGCTGTGCTATCTTTCCAGACCCTGAAATCCACAATTTATAAGAAGTCTTTTTTTTGTTTTTGTTTTTAAGTTAAGTTTATTTGAGTAGTCTCTACTGTCTTTTTTTTTTCTATTTGGGTCACACCCAGCGATGCTCAGGGGTTACTTTCCTGGCTCTACACTCAGGAATTACTCCTGGCGGTGTTGGAGGGGACCATATGGGATGTCGGGAATCGAACCTGGGTCTTCCACATGCAAGGCAAACACCCTACCTGCTATACTATTGCTCCATCCCCCTATTTAAAAGAAGTTCTAAAAGTCTTTTTCTTTTTTACTCTTCTTGGAGTCTAAAAAAGTCTTTTAAAGATGTTAAGAATCCAGCTGATAAGGCCTGGAGAGGTAATACAGTGAGTGGATAAGCTGCTTGCCTTGCACACAGCCAACTCGGGTTGAATCTGAGTCACATATGGTGGTCTGAGCATCTCCCCATAAATAATCTCTGAGCACAGAGCCAGAAGTAAACCCTGAGCACCATTAGGTCACCTGGTATGACCCCCAAAACAAAAACAAATCCATCAACAAAGAGAATTCAGAAACAACTTTAAAGAAAAGCTATTTTAGTTCTTAAAAACACCAAAAAAAAAAAAAACCAGGTAAGGAAATAGGGAGAGGAAGAGGGAGAGACAGAAGGAGAAAGAGAGAGAGAGAGAGTGAGGCAGAGAGAGAGAATGAGAGGAGAGAGAGAGGGAGAGGGAGAGGCAGAGAGAGGAGAGAGAGGGAGAGAGAGGGAGAGAAGGAGAGATGGAGAGAGAGAGAGAAAAAAGGGGGGGAGAGAGAGAGCAGGGGGTAACATGCTTGCCTTGCATGCAGCTGACTCTGATTCAGTTCAGTTCCTGTCACCATATTTGACCCTCCTGGCACAGAACTGTGGGGAATAGTCCCCTAAACATCTCTGGGTGTGCCTGAAACACCCCATCCCGCCACCAGAGGGAAGGTAAGGAAGATCCAGCTTCTAAATGAAAGACATTGGCCTGGGAAGTGAGTGGTCCCTGCCTTGCTTCAGGAGGGTTCCAAATAGTGATGGGTCACAGATGTGGGTGGCCCAGCGTGGGGCAGTGTTAGACTTCCCCCATAAACGTGCAGTTATAATCTGCCTGTACCATTCCAGGATGTGCTATCCCTGCTCTCATTGTATGATGAGACACATTTTCAGGACAGCCAGGCCCCCAGCAGTGAGAGGTATCTTTAGTTAAAATCAATAGTGTATTCTCGACCCACAGCCTTTATGCTAATATTCTTGCAAAAGTTGGGGCCAGAGAGATAGTACAGCAAGTAGGGCGCTCGCCTTGCATGTGACCGACCTGGGTTCCATCCCCGAAACCCTGTGTGGTTCCCTGAATTCGACCAAGAGTGATCTCTTGGTACAGAGTCAGGAGTTAGCCACAAGTGCCACTGAGTGTAGCCCAAATCCCAACTGCTCCCCTCCCCCACCAAAAAAAAAAACAAACCAAAAAGAGTTCCTTTCCCACTAGACACAGTGCAGGAGGTAAAGCACTTGCCTTACATGAGCTGCAGAAGTGCTCAAAGCCCCAGCACCTCATAGGGGTCTGGGTACTACCAGGGGTCACTCTTGAGCACTGTAGGATGTGGCCCTCCCAACTGAAACAAAAGAACAATGTAAAACCCCAAACAAATCTAGAGTGTCAAATTTTGTACTCATGGTGGGGCCGGAGAGAAAAGCAGAGGAGTTGTCTTGCATGGGGCTAACCTCAATTCCATCCCCACATTGCAAACCTTACAGTCCCCCAAGCACTGCCAGGAGCCAGGAGAACGCTAGCCTGAGCACCGAGCCAGGAGAACGCTAGCCTGAGCACCGAGCCAGGAGAACGCTAGCCTGGTGATGCGGCCACAGGCTCTGGTGACCCTGCTCTCCTGCCTCCAGGCTGTGCGCTTGGTTCAGGCTGGCTCTCTCCCGGGTCCCCACTGTCTGGTATATAAAATGAGGCTGCGGGGACCCACCGCACAGGGTTGCTGTGACAAGGACTGAATCACACAAGCGTGGCATCTGGTGCCTACCAGACACACAACAAATGGAAGCAATTAGGAGCGAGTCTGGGTCGAGTGAGGAAGGTACACGACTTGGAGTTCGAAGCATCCCTATTTTTATAAGCTCAACATTGTCCTGGAAACGGTGGAAAACTCAGAAGCAATCGCAGACGCAGATGGGCAGGCTGGAAACGGCGCAGACTGTTCCGAAGCGCCGGCAAAGGTCCTGGCGGGGCAGAGAAAGCGTCGGGATGTGTCGACCAGACTCTAGGAAGCAGGTGGGAGATGAGCAGAGCTCCGGAGTTCAGGGGGAGACTGCCGAGGCTCCCAGGATGCTGCAATGCAACCCGACCTCCCAGCAACGCTGAGCCACCTTCCGGCTGGGCAGAGTCACCTGTCTGGGACATGCATATTCCTGCCCTCTGCCACGGCAGGGACGGAATGCAGTTTATGCATGATGCATGGACACACACGTGTGTGTGTGTGTGTGTGTGTGTGTGTGTGGTGTGTCTGTATGTGTATGCATACAGATGTACAGTCCAAGTACTGGCAGTACTCGGAGGACCCTATGAGGCTCTGGGGATCAAACCAGGGTCAGTTTTTTTTTTCTTTTTGGGTCACACCCAGCGACGCACAGGGGTTACTCCTGGCTCTGCACTCAGATATTACTCCTGGCGGTGCTCTGGGGACCATATGGGATGCCGGGAATCAAACCCGGGTCGGCTGCATGCAAGGCAAACGCCCTATCCGCTATGCCACTGCTCCAGCCCCAAACCAGGGTGAGTTTTGTAAAGCAAGCACCCCCAGCCACTCTGCTCTCTCTCTGACATCACCCCCCCTGGAATATTTAACTCTCTGCTGCCATGAGGTTGTAAGACTTCCCCAAACTGGATCAAACGCTCCATTCTAGAAAGAAGTGGGGTGCAGGGCTTCTGTCTTGCAGGCAGGTGGTGGGCTTTGAGGGAGACAGCCTCCCATGTCTGAGCCCCGGCACCCCCATCTCTCTGCTGTGGAAGGCAACGGGTTCTGGGGAACAGGGGCTGGGAAGTGGACACACGTGGCCGCTGGCAGCGAGCTACAGGGGAGCGGAGACTCTTGGGGGCCCCTCCCCAGCTGGCTCTCGCTTCCCTGCGGAGACGGGCCCAGGCAGACTCCCAGCACCCCCCAGGTCTCCCCCACCGTGCCGGGGACTCACCCACGCACTGCCCCTCCCTCCCTGAGTCGGGAACGAGGTGACTCAGCCCCAGGCAGGGAGACGCGGCACCCAAACAGAGCCGTGCTGTGGCCCGCGGGGACGCCCGTGGGGACGCTGCTTCCCCAGGCTGCGAGACACCGGGAGGTGGAACGGTGGAACGGCAGTGTCTGAAATAGACTCATGGGACCCGCCGTGGGGACACCCACTGAGTCGCGGGGCCTCACCTGTCCTTGGTCTCCCTCCCCTGACGCCTTTCCCCTCCTGCTTGGTTCTGGGGGTTTGGAGATGCACTTGGAGTGCCAGAGGCTGCTCCCAGCATATCTCCCGAGTCCCACCCATTGCTCAGCCCTCCAGTGCTCGGCACAGGCAATGAGGGGGACTGAGACCAGTATCTGGAGAGTGCTCAGCCCAGTACCCAGCCCAGGGAACAAAGGGTGGGACTCAGGAAGCAAGGTGCTGGAGGTGCCTGCAACATGAAAGCAAAGTCCTAGCAGGGTTTGGTTGGGGGGGGCGCGCAGCAGGAGAGACCCCCAGCTTTAGGAAGCTCCCACTGCTGCCCTTGGTGCAGGGCACGGTGATCTGTGCTCAGGATTCAGTGCCAGAAGGCGCCTGGTCTCCTTCCGGTTCCCACCCGCCTTTGAGCAGCTTAGCCCCGGGAGTTGTCTCGAAACAGAGGCTAAAGCATGTACCTCCAGCCCCTGATGTGCAGACCGAGAGATGCGTCTCTGCCCTCCAGAGCTTCCATGGGGACCAGCCAAGTGGAAGACATGGAGCTCAGCCCCAGAGATCCACAGCGCAGTTTCTCCCACTGAGAAACCCAGGTTCTTTGGAAGCTGGGAGGCTGGCCTGAGGTCTGGATGGGATGGGTGTGGTCTGGAATTAGGAAAGATGTTTCAAAAGCTGCTTGGGGGTCTGGGGTGATGCTCAAAGGGCAGGAGCACATACTTGGCATGTGGGAGCCCCAAGCTCAGCTCTTAGCATCCAATGGCTCCCCGGGCACTGGCAGGAGTGACCCCTAAACACAAAGCCAGGAGTAGCCCCCAGCAAAGTATAGCTCCCAGCAACAGAAGACGAGGTGCCTCTTTCACGGGCAAGGGGTGTCCTTTTGGGGGGTGATGAGAATGGGAATTTATCCAACATTGTCAATGACCTTGCACTAATGAGGTCCATTTCAAAATGATGAGGTGTTTTTGCTGTTGTTTGGAGTCACACCCAGTGGTCCTAGGGGACTATCCCCATATGTACCCCCATGTGCTTGGGGGACACAATGCTAAAAATGGAATTGGTGCCAGCCATGCGTAAAGCAATGCGTTCACCCCTGTACTATCTGGCCCTCAAAATGATGAGCTTTTCCATTATGGCAACGGTGCCTTCATTCATAGGTTGCTTTGGATGGTAAAAGCCATCAAGGAAAGATAGTCTAGCAGGTAGGACGCTTGCCCTGCATGCATCAGACCTGGGTTTGACATCAGCACAACAGCCTTCAGCTCTGCCAGGGGTGATCCCTGAGTGCAGAACCAAGTGGAAGTCTTGAACACACCACAAATACTAGAAGTCCAACCTCTCTGCAAAGTTATCACTACCCCCAACCCACATTTGCCCAACCTGAAAACTGAGGTCCTTCGGCATGGGCAGCCAAGAGTAAATCAGAACATCTGCCCGGGGTCCCTGTCCACACAGAGAGGAGAGAGAGGGTGGGTGCGAGGCAGGTGCATGCCCCCCTCACCAGCTTGGGCATCCCTGAAGGATGCTCGGATACCTTTCACCCACACATCTGGTAGGTGATTAACAACCCTGGGCTGTGACAGATGACTGTGTCCTTGGCAGAGTCAGCTTTGCTGGTCTCTGTGCCGGGGGAGTCCAACCACACAGAGTCTCCCCACTGCAGCTGACCCCAGATTCTGAGCTCTTCTTCTGAGATCCGTTTCCACACATAAGCCTTTGGGGTATCAGGGTTTCCTCTCGGGCCTGCGTGGGCTTGTCCTGTGTTGGCGCTGGCTGATACCTCTGTGGGCTGGGAACTGCTGGGTGTCCTTAGAAAGCACAGTTTGTTCTTCCCCAGGGTTCGCTGATCACGGAAGGGCTGCATCATGGGGTCCCTCTGGGAGATATTTGCCAGAGGAGAAAGCGTGATTAGGGTTCAGCAGTG
>JAOXYA010062466.1:0-11843 GCA_028565675.1 Sorex palustris | reverse complement strand
GACATATTTGATATGCCAAACACAGTAATAAGTCTCACAGTGTTACTGGCCCTGCTCATGCAAAATTGATGAACAACGGGAGGACAGTGACAGTGATATAATTTAATAATTAATAAAATTAAATAAAATATATATATATAGTAGCTGTAATATCTTTATGGAAATCCAATTTAGTGGAATATGTTAAGAACATTAATGAAATTTAAAAGTAAATCTGGTGATTGAACATTTTATGTTGCTGAATAAGATTAATGGAAATCAAACAGTGAATCTGGTGATTATAAGTTTAATGTTAGGTTCCCAAGAATATTGAACTCAAACTAAACATTTCTTAAAAAATCAAACTCATCCTTTTATAGTTTTGTGGTATTTCACAGTTAATAATAATCATTTTTGCAGGGAGGCATCCCAAGTAGTGGTCAGGGGGTCCTTAGAGCTGTTTCCAGAAATACTCTACCAATTTGGTTAGTGTCTGAGGATTCAGAGCTTCATGGAGCTCTGTGATGCCAGGGACCACCAGAACCACTCCCATTGTGCTAAGGGGCCATTAGACTGTATTTGGAGTCATGAGAGGTTATACAGTTTTAGATTAAAACTCAAGTTCCACCAATGGGTGGTGAGGAATGTACACTTGTGAAGAGTAGAATGCTGGAACATTGTGTGACTGAAATCCTATCAGAAACAACTTCATAATTGTGTATATGATGGTGATTCAATTTAAAAAATAATAAAATGACTAAATAAAGTTCAAAATTATTCAAGTCACAATGCTCACTTAACTGTTTTCCAGGTCCTAATACATCTTATAAAGCAGTTACTTTTTCATTTAAAAAATTATAAATGATATCTAATATAGAGTCTATGTGAAGCAATGCCTTCCAGGAAGAGTGATTCTTGAAACCACTGCAACATTTTTAATTTTAATTAAACCACTGCAACATTTTCAGGTATAAGAGTCCACGGGACAGTCCTATTTCAGAAAGACACTTAGTGAATGAAGTTTTATTGATATAGATAAAGGTAGAGTGACAGCAGCTTCAATACTGAGTGTCAGTCCTCCTTGATAAATCTTGTTCACCCCTCTCCACCTCTATGCCCAGCTGTTGGTAGTTGGTTTTCTGTAGCTTTCTTGGGCAGACAAGCAAAGGACCCATTCCCCTCTCCTCTAGCAACATATGTATCAGAAAGTCCATGCCATGTTTCTTTATTTTAAGAAAAATAAAGAAGTTGACATCAAACTCAGAACAGAAGATATTCCCGAGTAAGGCTGTATGGACAGAATGAAATATGTTTATGATTTTTTACTATATTCACATAAAGAAATATTCCAGGTCTTACTGAAAGTTCTTTCATGACCATGGAAGAGTTAGAAAGCTGTGTGTGTGTACTTTTCTCTACAGACTTTCTTTAGATATCTGTATGTTTAGTATATGTTAGTGTATAGTATTCATTCTAATGCATATAATATATCAAGCTTGTACTTGCAATTAGAATTTATAGTTTATGTTAAGTAAAATGAATACTTATATTATTTCATTCAAATATTGCAAAGTTTAGTAAAAAATAGCAAAATACATTAGAACCTCTATTTTCATTTTTATTACAGTTTATTAATAGGATTACCAAAGCATTTATTTATGTTACTGATTTACAAAGTTTCATAATATCAGCAAAAAAAGAACTGAGATGACAGGATAATGCTATTAAAATTAGGGATAATGAAAGCAAATAGATCCATTTCAGAAGAATTAAATATGACGTAAAAAAAACAAGCATTATTGAGAAAATAAGGGACCATTAAATAAATTCAGTAGTCTAGTAGTTCAAAACTCACTATTTTTGTAATTTACTGGAGGAATAGCACAGTGGGTAAGGCGTTAGCCTTGCACGCCGCCAACACAGTCGGCCCAGGTTTGATTCCTCCGCCCCTCTCGAGAGCCTGGCAACTACTGAGAGTATTTTGCCCGTAAGGCAAAGCTAGGCAAGCTCCCTGTGACGTATTCAATATGCCAAACACAGTAATAACAAGTCTCACAATGGAGACGTTACTGGGCCCGCTTGAGCAAATCGATGAACAACGGGAGGACAGTGCTACAGTGCTACAGCCATGCATGGGCTCAATGACTCTGCAAGTCAGAACCATTTGGATCCGAAAAACACCATTCTCGGACCCCACAAGACAGGTAGATGGGCCACGGGCAGGTGGAGAGACGCACTCATGTCTGTCCCTTTGGGGTCAGACCCCACGATTCCTCCTAATACAGCACAAGGAACTGACACGGACACTCTCCGCCGCTGTTCTCCTGGGCGAGTGCCAAGGGCCAGGGAGACGGCACATAGGGAGTGGGCATGTGGGGAGGTTCAGACCTGCCACTGTGTGCCCCCAAGCACCAACTCCTCAGCCAGGCACCCTGGACCTGTCTAGAGTGGCCTGCATGGAAAAGAGCAAGAGCCGAGCAGAAGTTGTGTCAACCCGACACACCAGTGGCAACACACAAAGCCGCCTCTGACCGCATCATTCCTGTTCAACCTGGGGAGTTGGGAGAGCCCTGGGTGGGTGGGAGAGGAGGGGAGACTGAGCATGACCCCCCCACCCCCTGCTTCCACTGCCAGTCAATCACCCCCAGAGGGGACTTTGCCGGGTGCTATTTACACGCCAAGACTTGGACTTTCATGTCTTCCGAATGGTCCGGGGATGTGCTAGTCCCCTCTTCAAATGGGGATTGGGCAGACTGGGGTTCGCCACTAGTGCAGGGCCGGGGCTGGAGGCAGGTGAAGCTGAGCTCCCAGCACTGCCGGTATCCCCCCGATGACAAAACGGGGTCATGGGAACTGATAACCAGGGTCCAGAGTCAGGGCTGCGCTCCGGCCCACGCATCGTCCTGGCATCACATTCTCTGTCCAAATTCCCAAATGCCTCTCAACTGCGTCTGAGCTGGAAGTCCCAGGGGGCCAAGGAGGGTCCCGAGGCGTTCCTGAGAGTTCCATAACATGTTTAGCTGGGATTATGGAGAAGACCAGAACCCAAGGGTCAACACGGAGCCAGTGAGGGGGAGAACTGGTGAAGCTCACCCCTAGGTATGGCCGTGGCCCCAGTCTGGCAAGCCCAGCAGAGACCAGAAATCCACCAGAGATGTCGAGGCACTGGCGGAAACCCAACGTGCCCGCGCTGGGAAGGGGGGGTGTCACTATCTGCCAAGAGGGACCACAGCAGCGCTGTGCAAAGCCCGTCCCTGGGCCCTCAGACACCCTCACAGTGCCCTCCTGAGTCACTCAAGTCCATGGTCACTTCTCAGCTGGGCGCTGAGGAGATCTCAGTTCTTCCGTCCCGCAAATCTGCCCCATCAACTCCCCAGGGTCCAGCTGTCCTGGTACACAGGAGATGCTGCCGGGCTGGGCAGGGCAGACAGTTGAGGACACAGGTCAGGGTCCAGTTGGGCAGGGAGCTGGGCAGTGACCAAGACAGAGAGCAGGAGCTCAGTGCCACCGGACACATGGCTTCCATCTTCGTTCCTCCTCTGGGTGATGACAGGGCGTTATCACGCTTTCTGCCCAAGAGAAAAAAACCCAGGCCCAGAGCGAGAGCCTCGCTTTCATCCTGAGCCACGCCTCAAAGTCGACACTCTGAGCTGATGCTACGCGATCCAGAAATGCTCATCCTCAAGCTGCGACCAGGCTTGGAAGGACCTCGTTGAACCCCCTTGGCGAAAAAGAATCTCACTGGCCATAAAGCTCCTGGAGTGGACATCCGCCCTCAGAGGAATAAGGCGTAGGAGCCGCTCAGAGGATCTCCCCAAGCCCCTCTCTTTGGAGAATGAGCACAGGGTCCCCCAAGGATGAGGGGCCTCAAGTAGGATCAGCAGGGGAGCCTGAATTTGGGCTGCTCAAGCAGTTCCTCCCTGGGCAGTGCCCATAAGGGAGATGACCTGTGTCATTTGGAGGGACACAGGACATGCGCTTCTATCTGAAACTCACGGGGTGTTTTCCTTCGACAAGTGGGTACTGGACCCAAACCACTGTTGGGCAGCCTGAAAGCAAATGGCCAGTGGTGCCGGAAGAAGAGTGTCCCCCAGTGGCAGCACTGCCCCAAGGATGCTGAGACCATGGGGGAGGGGGACGGGCAGAAGTAATCTTGGACACAGTTGTGGGGGGCACTGGAATGATTCAGGGGGTCAGTTGGAGATACCTCTATTTGTTCTCTTACCTTTTGTTTTTGCTTTTTGGGTCATACCCGGCGATGCTCAGGGGATACTCCTGGCTCTACATTCAGGAATCACTCCCGGCGGTACTTGGGGGACCCTATGGGATGCTGGGGATTGAACCCAGGTCGGCCACGTGCAAGGCAAACGCCTTCCCTGCTGTACTATCATTCTGGCCCTTATTTGTTCTCTTAAAAAAGGAAGATTTCCAGGGAGACACAGAGATTTTACAGGATACAGGATGGCAGACCCCTGGGGTCTGGGAAGGGAAGCTCTGATCTTCTAGAAGGTTCCAAGGAAGGAGGACTTGGGCAGAGAAGGCGCAGTCTAGTTACCCTTCCCTCGAGGCTGTGGCCTGAGGACAGGGAACAGAAAGTCTTATCTGTCCGGTGACTTACTGGGTGAGAAGGCGGGACCTGAGTGCACTGCCGAGAATTTGCATATTTGTGGGTCGAAGGGCTTCAGAGACAGGAGCTCTTGGGGCAGAAGGGGGTCACACGATGTTGTCAGCATTTTCTTTTCTCCACTTGGGAATCAGTTAAAATCTAAAATCCCAGTACCAGCGATCACAGTTAGTTTGTGATCAGGAAGAATAAATAATCGGGCTTTACTGGCCCAAAGACAGCGAGCACAGGCCAGAACCAAGAGCTGGCTGCCCCCGCACCCCCAAACCTGAACCACTCAACCCACCAGGGGCTGACACAATGCAGGGGGTAGTCTGGAGGGCAGAGTCCCGAGTGAGCAATATGCTCTCTTGGCCCTGCTGGAAATGGGGAGATTCAGAGGGAGGCAAACAGACCCCTTCTGTGTGGCATATGGGACAGGGTCATGCCCCCACGCTGGTGGCACAGTCCCCAGCTCTGCCCTCTGTCGGCACCAAGGTACCCACGAGAGGGCGGCCCCCGCGAGAGGGCTCAGTACCTCCCAGCCCATGATTTCCACAGCGCCCACGCACACAGCCGGAAGCCAGCCTGATATGTTCTACGGGCTGCCCCCAGTCAGCCGGCCCTTGGGGCCCCCAGTAGAGAGAGTTCCGGTAGCCAGGGGACCAAGGAAAATGCCAAGTGTACACCCCAGTATGACCCAGGTCTCCAGGCCTTCCCGAAGGCATGTCCCCCGCGGGCCCGATCACAAACAAGGGCCTTTGAGAGCGGGCGAGGGAAGACGCCAAGGCACACACAGAGGCGCCGTGATTGCTCGCCCTTTTGTGCGGCTCCCCCCAACTCCTGAAGTGCCAAGTCTGCGATCTGAGGATGGTGTTGGCAACTAGAGCTCTGGGAGTTTGGGAAGGAATGCTTGGTTGGTTTTCTTGTGTGTGTGTGTGTGTGTGTGTGTGTGTTTGGGGGCGGGTGTGGGGGGCATTTGCAGGGGGGTCACCCCCGGCAGTGCTCAGGAGCCCCTACAGGGCCAGGAATTGAGCCCAGGCGTCTCCTGCATGCGAACATGTGCTCCAGCCTGCTGAGTCCCTGAGGAAACAGGTTTTGTTTTTGTTTTGTTTTGTTTTGTTTTTGTTTTTGTTTTGCTTTTTAGTCCACACCCAGCGATGCTCAGGGGTTCCTCCTGGCTCTGTACTCAGGAATTACCCCTGGCGATGCTTGGGAAACCCTATGGAATGCTGGGTATTTAACTGAGTGCAAGGCAAACGCCCTACCTGCTGTGCTATCGCTCCAGCCCCCCCCCCACACCCAGGAAGCAATTTTTAAAACTATTTTCATTTTAGCTTTTGGTGTTAGGGCCACACCTGATATTGCTCAAGGCTTTGTGTGCAGGGATCACTTTTGGTAGTGCTTGAGGGAACACACTGGTGCTGCGGATTGAACCCAGGTCCGCCTTTGCAAGGCAAACGTACTACCCACTGCGCTATGACACCGGCCCCTCGATGGTCCTTCTTGTTAAAGAACCTTTGGACTCCTGACCACTCGCCATCAGGATATGCGATGCGGTCCCTGCAGGAGGAACCTATGTCTCGGGGGAACTTGGGTAGACCCAGGATCTAGCCAGGGTTGTGGGCGGGTGGCTCTGTGGCAGGTGCTCAACTTACATGAGATCCCGGGTTTGATCCCTGACAATACAACAAAAGACTGAAAGGCCCTCAGCCTTCTGTGGTAGGAGAGCAGGTAAGAAGCTCTCAAAAGCCCCCACTAGGCTGCTGTGCCCCTCCCCAGGCCCTGCCCCCAAGGCCTCTCCACGTCCCAGCTCATGAGTAGGGTGCCCTGAGAGCCAGAGAGATCCAAGGTGGCCTCGGGGACGCCCAAGGGCCGCGTGCATACACCAGAATGTGTGTCTTGGGAACCAGGCTCGGTGGAAAGGGCGGGACAGCTGCCTCGCTTGTGTACTTTTTTCTGAGAAAGTGTCCAGTGTGAGGCCAGGTCCCAGGCCCAGGCTGCAGGCTGGGGACTGTCTCCACAGCAGGAGGATTTCCGGTCCAGCCATGGCCACAGAGCTGCTTCCCTCTGGAACCACCTCAAAGATCTGGCTGGCATCTGGGCGGTCACCCTGGGTCCCGGGGAGGTCTCTGAGCTGGAGCCGGCCGGATGTGACCCGATTCTCACCAGTCAGCACCTGCCTCCCCACCATCACCACAGGGCCTGGCACCATCCTGCACACCCGCTGACCACAGTCTGCCTCTCCTTGAACCCCACTCTAGACACTCTCCTGGACCCTCCACGGCCTCCTCTAGAAAGTGCAGCCCCGGAAGAAACCATGAACCAAGTTCTCTATTTTCCAAAACCACAATTTGAAACACTGTTTGCAGAGGCTTGAAACCAGCCTCCCCCGGACTTGCACTTACCTTAGAGCCTAGCGTCCACCCACTCCATCTTTGCTGCCCTTGGACTCGTCACCCCAGAGGTACATCTCCCATGACCTTTCACGGGCGAAAGAATCGAGCTGAAGAGTGACAGATACCCCCCGAGGCTGGAAACAGTGACCAGGATCCTCCGACTGTCTTTTCAAGAGTGGGGGGACCCTGAGACATGGGACTCAAGAGGATCCGCCCCTTTGTGGCCAATGAGATGGGGTTCTGGCAGGCGTCGGGCACCCACGGCCAAGGACTCAGCCTGTCCAGCTCCAGATCTCCCCGCTTTGGGTTCCCAGGGTCCATGCATGGCCTGGAGGGACTTTGATGGCACGCGGTCTCCCCGGGATCTAGAGGACTACAGGAAACTTAGGGGAGTCATTGCTGAGGCCACGAGAAACGGAAGCCCAGAGAACCCTACGCTCCCCGAGATGGGGAGAACCAAGGACCACACATATTCTGGCACTCCAGGGACCCTCCTGGGGTCCCAGCCAGCCCCTCTCCCCACCTCGGAAAATGCACTTTCCTGCCGAACTGTAGAACTGAAGCCAGTTCCTGCGTCCTGCATGGCAGGATGGTGGCTCTCTCACAATGAGGGCTCAAAAGCACAGTAAAACACGACTTTACAGGGCCGGAGTGATAGTACAGCCAGGAGGGGTCAATCCCCAGCATCCCATTTGGTCCTTCTGTGCACATCCAGGAGTCATTTCTGAGTGCAGAGTCATTTCTGAGCATCGAAGGGTATGTGCCCAAAAACTAAAACAACAACAACAACAAAAAAAACCCAAATTAAATAAAAACCCCAAGATTTCACATTTATGCCCGAGCCTTGGTGCCTCAGCCAGCCCCCAGCGAGTGTCAGGGTCCAAATGTTTCTCCTCACAGTGGAGGGGGCAGAGCAGACAGAAGGTTCTGAGCACAGCAGGGACAGGGTAGAGGAGCTGTGATGGTGACACAGTGACAAGAGCGCCCAAGCTTGGAGGTGAACAGTGTCAGGCGTCAGATCCCTCACAGCCAGTGGGAACAAGCCTTTCCGGTGGGCCCCAACTCCACACGTGCTTCATTAAGTCAACGAACAGTCCAAGTTCCTACCAGATATTTTCCTTCCCATCCTCCAACAGGCAGACTGGTACTTGTTTAGAAAATAAGAAGAATTTTCAAAGTACAATGACCCTTCACCTTGGTTGGGAACATTGGAAGTAATGGTGGTGGGAAGGTACATTGGTGGTGGGACTGGTGTTGGAATACTAACTGTAATAAATCAGGAACAACTTTATAAAAATTTAAACTAAAATTAGGAAAACAATGACCCTTCACTAAAGCAGGCTTTAGGGGCGCCGGACTCCCATACACATATAACTGACCACCCCCTTCCCCCAAATTAACTCCTAATTAATATCCCGCAGTGGCCAGAAGCCTTACCCAGGACACATTATAGACATACTAAATGCTGCGTATTAGAATGAAGCAAGATACAGTGCTCAGAAAATCACACGAGAGAAGCAGAGACATTCATTTCTGCATTTGCTGAAAATGATTTACACCAAACAGGGGTCCCCCAAGGACTACTGGGGTAAGGAGGAAGGGTACAGTCTCCCCACTTCAGAAACCAAGGCCTGTGAAGCTCTGTGTGTGTGTGTTCGTGTGTGTGTGTGTGTGTGTGTGTGTGTGTGCGTGCGTGTGTGTCAGGCTGGGGGAAAGAAAAAAAGATCATCCAAGCACGAACCACACAGCCCCTGTCTTCAGGGAGAGCGTGGCGTGTTTCCAAAATGGTGCCTGAATCAATGATGCTCAGCCCGGGAATGGGAGCATATTTCACATCACTTCCTCCCTTGACCGCACTCACCAGTTCCAAGAGGAGGTCAGAAGAATGCTTGTTCCTCCCCTGCCCCGAACTTCAAAGTGACGTTCTGATGATGTCATGCATCTTCCCCCACCCCCAAGCTCTAAAACGTATTCTTGATGGTGCCAGGGATGGAATGCAGAGCCCCAGGCGTGCCAAGCAAGGGCTGCAGGGCAAGAGCTAGAACAGCTTGCAAGTGGGGTTCCCTGAAGTCCCCACGCGGACCGTATATGGCAAAGGCAAGAGGTTTTCCTGTCTTTTAGAGACTGAGACTGATCAGACGTGCCCGTAATTGGCCCTCCCAAAAGTACTCCACGATTCGCTGCCATCCTCACTCTGTCCTTACTGCTCAGGATGAAATCTTTCTTTGCACATACCTGTGCTAGACTTGGATTTGCGCTAACGCTAATAATGATTTAGTTATCCAAGGAATAAATGTCACTCCCCATGGGTACTAGCCGACAATGCCCACCTCATCCCCCACCCCCACACACATACAAGCCTGCACACTTAGCCGGACATCCATTACAGCATCTGCTAGCCACCCATCAGGAGGACCCAGGGGGACGGGACGTGAGAAACACTCTGCAGACACTGTCTCCAGCAGGAGTGAGATTCAAGCCTGGACACAACTGTATGATGGTGGTTCAGGCATAAGAGACCCACACAGGCCCCAGGCCCTCGGAGGAAGGATAAAGTCCACAGCGAGCAAGAGCCATCAAGAGGAGTAGGGCAAGTTCAAGGGCAGAGAGGTCCTAATCTCAGCTTCCCTCCTCTCCTTCCTGAGCCCCTGGGGAGGCACGGGGTTACATGTGGGTGCTGTGGAGTGTCTGACTGTTCCACCCTGTACTTTACGGGGAGAGGCTCGTCCTGTCCCCAGGGCCTTCGGAGGCAAGTTAGAGAAAAAACAAACTCCTTTTACCCACCCGCAGAGGCCGGAAACTATGACTATTAACCAAAGAGCAGTGAAGGTCAGTAAAACAGTTAAATCTAAAAGGCTCGTGCCCCTCTGAGTGGCCGGCCTGTGAATGTCACTCTCAGGAATAAGACTGAGACAGGTGGTGAGATCATTTCTGTGACCTTTGCCTGACTGGAACATGACACACGGTGCCATCTGCATCCCAACTCTAAGCATTTTGGGAAACGCTTCAGGCCAGAGGGCACCATCAGAGACCAGTAGACCATTTTCCTGCTGTCCCTCTGCTTCTGCGGGATCCCACAATCATTTGAGTGTGTCCCAAGACCCTCCAAGAAGCTGAGAAAGTTAAACCGGATGCGGCAGTCACAGGACCATGCAAATGACCAGGGGCCCTCGGCGAGATGGACTCACAGGGGCGGGCGCTGGAAATTTTCAGGTACTGGCGCCAGTGTCCTTTCTCAGATGATTCATTCTTGTTGCAGGTGGAGTGCAGACACTCCGGGTTAGTCCCTCCTGGCTCACGGCCTGGGCAGGCTCACCTCCATCTGGCAGCAACGGCAATGCCAACCCCCAACAGCCCCCCCACCCCAACCAATACCGTAAAAGAGGAAAGCAAATATACACCTTTGAATATTGAACGTAGAAAATGAAAAGGCAGACGACGTTTTGTGTTTATCCACTCAACTACAACAAAAAATAATCCAAGACACCAAGAGTCACTGTCACTGTCCTGTTGTTCATAGATTTGCTCGAGCGGGCCCAGTAACATTGTGAGACTTTTTACTGTGTTTGGCATATCGAATACACCACGGATAGCTTGCCGGGCTTTGCCTTGCGGACTAGACACTCTCAGTAGCTTGCCGGACTCTCCGAGAGGGAAGGAGAAATCGAACTCAGGTCGGCCATGTTGGCCACGTGCAAGGCAAACGCCCTACCGGCTGTGCTATCACTCCAGCCCACCGAGAGAGGAAAAAGAAACCAACCACTGAGATCTGTATTTCCGCTCAGAACCCAAACGGAGGCAGAGGGAGCTTTGGGTTCAGCTGGTTTTCAATGTAGAGGGGGGCCGGGAAGATGGCTCAATGGGCTGAGCACATGCTTTGCCTGCAGGAGGCCTGGGGTTCGATTCCCAGCACCGTGGGTCTGACACAAAAACCAAAAGGTAAAATAAACTATAACCTGGAGAAACGGGATCTCGAAGCAAATCTCGTAACTTCCTGGCCAGGTTGACCCCTCCCTCAGGGGCCTGACCTGAGAGGACCTGGAGCTCCCCATGACAAGGGTCTCTCATCCATCTGACTGTCTGCAGGTCATTTGACCTGGTCTGAGTTTGAGCTTTGCTTCCGGTCAAGAGCAAGGGAAGGTATCCATTTGGCTCTGTTCCAGCTTCATAAACATTCAGACGACTGAGCACTGCCCTAGTTTCTTCTGTTCTGCACGACATATGGGATGATACCCTCAGAGCAATTGAAGAATAATAGGAACATTATGAAAAATGTCAACTATAGTTAATAACTGCAGTGGGGGGTGGTGGTGAGGTGCCTGCCTTGCACGCGGCCCCCTGGTTCAGTGCCCATCACCACATCTGACCATTTGAGCACTGCCAGGGGTGACCCCTGAGCACAGAGCCAGGAATAGTCCCTGAGCACCACCAGGTGTAGCCCAAGCTCTCTCCCAAAATGGACGGCTGAGATCCTTTGGAGAGTAAGATCAGAATTACATTATCTAATTTTATGTCGTTTTTCTCAGAAGAGTTAATACAGACTTCTCATTAATACTGCCTATAACTTTATTTATGGGAACTTCAAAAACCTGGGATCATACATAAAATCGTGATGATTCCCTAAAGGAAAGAGAGAGCAAAAGGGAATGCCTTGGGTTGGAGAGATAGCACAGCAAGTAGGGTGTTTTCTTGCACGCAGCCGACCCGGGTTTGATTCCCATATGGTCCCCTGAGCACCACCAGGAGTAACTCCTGAGTGCAGAGCTAGGAGTAACCCCTGTGCATTGCTGGGTGTCACCCAAAAGGCAAAAAAAAAAGGGGGAATGCCCTGCCACAGAGGTGGGGTGGGGCGGGAGGGGATG
>JAOXYA010062465.1:0-24199 GCA_028565675.1 Sorex palustris | reverse complement strand
AATGGACCTCTCAAAACATTTAAAGTTTTCCCAAATTATTTTAATTTGGAGATACACAAATAAATATTCATATTCTGGATGTATTAAGAGGGCTGGAGAGAAATTACAGTGGATAAGGTGCTTGCTTTGATTGAGACCAACCTGGGTGTAATCCCTGATTCCCCATATGGTCCCCCAAGCATCACCAGGAGTAATTCCTGAGTGTAGAACCAGGTCTAAGCCTTGAGTGTTGCTTGGTGTGCTCCCCAAACAAAAAAGATTTCACTAGTGCGTCAAAACCTCCAGGTGAAGGTAAAAATGTAAGCACTTCTGTCCATCTCTGCAGAACTGTTAAATCAGCCAATTCTTCTAATTTTCCTGCACTATGAGTAAGGCAGGCAGTTTTATCTGTTTTACTAACAAAAATAGTTTGAGTTGGCCTTGATCTTGCCTAGCAATGGCAAAACTACTCCCACTCCATCGTTCATTTTCTCTTAGTACTTCACTATCGTAGTCTCCAATATGTTGTCATCAACTTATAATAGCCACTTTTTTTTTTGGCTATACTCAGAGGTGCTCAAGGCTCTGCACTCAGGGATCAATCTTGGTGGGTGTCAGGGATTGAACTCAGGTCAGCTGCATACAAGGCAGGTGCCCTACCTGCTGTACTGTCTCTCCAATTCTACTTGCCTCATTTCTGTGAGAGAGCCTTTCAGACTGGTTCAGTTCCTCATCTTGTAAGATTGTCCTGCAGATGAAAAATGATGGCCTCTTTCCCTTCTACTTTAAGTGGACTAAACATGAAAGGTCCAGCTCTATAATTAAAGAATGACCAGAGAGAAGCCAGTTAATAGTCTTTTTTTGGAGGGGGGTCATACTGGCAGTGCTCAGGGCTTACTCCTGGCTCTGTACTCAGTATCATTCCTGGTGGGGATCAGGAAGCCACATGTAAGGCAAGTGCCCTCCCCGCTATATTATTGCTTCAGCGCCCAGTAATCTTTTAATTAGGTATTATACTTTACTGAGCAGAAGTCAAATACAAAGTAAATTTTGTATTTTGTATATAATAAAGCAACAAATGAAGCACCTCACCTCTTATTTTGAGAAAAGATAGTCTGGAAGGGATTGAGTCATCCTGCGGTACTCAAAGATTTCTCTTGGGAGTACTCCAGAAACTAGATGTAGTTCTAGGTATTGAACTCAGGTTTGATATGTACGAGGTGTACCTTAACCCCTATACTATTTCTCCAGATCCAAGTTTTTAAGAAAAAGTTATCGTTGACCTTTAAGATATTTGAAAAATATTCTTGAACTATGATTATATTTTGACTTGTACGTTTTATTTTTTTGCTTTTTGGGTCACACCTGGCATTGCTCAGGGGTTATTGTTGCCTGGCTCTGCACTCAGGAATTATACCTGGTGGTGCTTGGGGACCATATGGGATGCCAGCAATTGAATCTGGGTTGGCCATGTTCATGGCAAACTCCCTACACGCTGTTCTAGTTACTGCTACACTTACATCTTTTAATTACTGTCACCTCCTCGGGCTCACCCAGCGGTGCTTAGGGTTTACTCCTGTTTCTGCGCTCAGAGATCACTCCTGATGGGCTCTGAAGACCATACATGGTGCCTGGGATTGAACGCTGGTCAGCTACAAGCAAAGCAAATGCTCCTTACCTGCTGTACTTTTTATTGCTCCGGCCCTTGTCACCCCATATTACTCCGCCAAAAAATTTTACCCTGTTAAGAAATCTTGAGATTATAGAGTAAGAAATAAGGTAAAGAAAATGAACATCTACTTGCTGTAATTCCTATTCCTGAGTTTACTATTTGATGCTGATTTAGGGCATATACATAACATAGCACTTCGCTATTTTTTTTTTTGTTTTGTTTTGGAGTCACAACTGGTGGTACTTAGGGCCTACTCCTAGCTCTGTGCTCAGGTATTACTCCTGGTGATGCGGGGGACCATCAGAATGACAGGGATTAAACCTGAGTCAGCTGGGTGCCAGGCAAGCACCTTAACTGCTGTACTATCACTTCAGCCCTTTGCCTCATTTTTTTTGTTGCGTTAAGCCACAACTTGGTATTTATAGGCCTGGTTTAATTTACAGTTGCCTTTTCCACTTCACAGTCTATGTTTAGCAGTGAGGGATCTGCAATGAGTTTGGGGATCAGAAAGGCAGTGTTTGTAGAAGATCTGAAGCCACAGGCCATTCTGAAAGAAACACTTGAGTCTTCTGAATAGGAATAGAATTCTATTACTTTCCGTTTTCTCGTCTGCTGTATCAACTCTGACGAGAGACTTGAGTTGCTAGGACTTCATCTCTAGTTTTCTATCAGAACATTGACACGCACCCATCTCAATTTTATATGAATTTTTTTTTTTTGTATTTTTGGATCACACCCTGCAATGCTCAGGGGTTACTCCTGGCTCTGCACTCAGAAATTACTCCTGACATTGCTCGGGGACCGTATGGGATGCTGAGGAACAAACCCAGGTCTGCTGCATGCAGGAAAACGCCTTCCCTGCTGTACCATCGCTTTGGCCCCGATGTATGGTTTCTGAGCCGCATCCACTCCCATTCCTTCTCAGAGCATCCTATTGTAGTGCTTCAGAGATTTGACAGTGGTAGTTAGGGACAGGGTTTGAGGGACTGCGACAAATAGGATTCAGAAAACAACAGGTTTAGAGGTACTATTCTCTATAGCTATTCTCTCGATCAGCAACAAAAGATCTGAAATTTTTGCTTTCTAGGACTAATCAAAATCTGACCCGTAGCAACTGGTCATTTTGCTAGGACTCATTGGGTGCTCGGGCTGGAGTGTTTGCTAGTAAGTGGGTGATGCTGTGCCCCTCATCCACATTTCAAGTGGCAGTTGAAAAAGACCAGGAAGAGACAAAGCAATGACTCTAAAAGGACAGCAAGACAAGGAAGAAAAGGCCTGGGTGGAGAAAAGCAACCCTTCATGCCGGCTAAAGGTAGCAGGTTAATTCCACAGCCGTGAAGTCCTGGGCAATGCCGTAAAAGCGTGTCATCCACTGCAAATAGCGTTTGTCGAAAGCATGCCAAGTTATTAAATTTTTCCCTGCTTTTTTCCCTGTTTTTGGCTACACCTGACGATGATCAGGGCTACTCCTGGTTCTGCACTCGATTCCCTCCTGGGGGACTACCGAGATGCCCGTGATGGAACTCGGGCCAGCAGCTAACCAGGCAAACGCCCCACCAGCTCTAGGGTCTCTCTGGCCTGCCAGTTCCTCCTCTTGGAAGCATCTGTGCGCGCATCGCCTCCGACACCTTGGCAGGAAAGCGCTCCGGACTGCGCTCCAGACTGCTCCAGACTTGGCAGGAAAGCGACTCCAGACTGCCACAGCGTTGGGTCACACCCGGGGATGCACAGGGGTTCCTCCTGGCTCTGCACTCAGGAGTTACAGTGCTCGGGGGACCCTATGGGATGCTGGGAATCGAACCCGGGTCTGCCGCGTGCAAGGCAAACGCCCTCCCCGCTGTGCTACTGCTTCCAGCCCCTGCACTGTTGTTGCTGCTGTTGGTGGAGGTTCTGAGAGTTGGTACCGGAAGGTGGTACTGGGTGGTAGTGCTGGCTCTGCACTCAGGAATTACTCCTGGCGGTGCTCGGGGGACCATATGGGATGCCAGGGATTGACCCCCAAGCCACATGCAAGGCAAATGCCTTCTCCACTGCCCTATCACTCCAGCCCATAATTCCTTTTTAATCAGGCATTTATACACGATCCCAACCGTTGGAATGGTAACAGTGATTAGAAAATGGAGCCGTGAATGAAATACGGAACGATGACAGGGATCGACAAAACCCTGAAATGTTCGCTGTCACAAAATTTCTGGGATTTCGATCATCTTTCAGGTTTTACACGTGGCTACCAGTAAACACTTAACAGGCAAAGCAACTAAGGACAAGGCCTTCCCTCCGGGGCCCAGAACGCCTGCTAGGCCCAGAACCCTGCCATCCGCTTCCTCCCTAGCTCCCAGCAGCCTCGGGGAGAAAAGTTGCAATGTGGGGGGAAATGGAGGGGTGGGGGAGGGGGTCACACCCGGCTGTGCTCAGGAAGCAGTCAGTGACTGAACTGGGATCGTGTAGATGCAAGGGGAGCACCGTGGCCTCAGGACTACCCCTCCAGCCCAATAGGAAAGATGAAAATCTTTGGAAAAGAAAAAGTGATTTTTTTTTTAATCTTAAGAAAAAAAAAAAGAAGAAGGGGCTGGAGCAACAGCACAGCACAGAGGGCATTTGCCTTGCGCACGGCTGACCCAGGTTCGATTCCCAGCACCCCATAGGGTCCCCCGAGCACTGCCAGGAGTAATTTCTGAGTGCATGAGGCAGGAGTAACACCTGTGCAAAGCCGGGTGTGACCCAAAAAGCAAAATAATAATAATAATAATAATAAAATTAAAAAATAAAATAAAATAAATACAAAAAAAGAAGAAGAAAGGCAACTTACTATGCAGGGATGCTCACAACTGCCCTGCGTTAGATGCACATTTGGACAAAACAGCCTTCTGAAGGCCTAGGAAGTCTACTTTACCCTGATCAAGTTATAATCACTCTGTTTACAAGGTAAGGATTTTTGTTTCTTTTATACATTTTTGAAATGCAAGTAAGGCTGCAAGGCTACAGATACTGTTAGAATGTCTTCCTAAGTTAAAACTATTACCCAAACCTGATTACTCTTGACATTCAAATAAGCTAAAGGGTCATCTGTGGAGTTTCCTATCATTAGGAAAAACGAGGGACCGGAGAAACAGCACAGCGGGTAAGGTGTTTGCCTTGCACGTGGCCGACCCAGGTTCAATCCCTGGCAGCCCACACGGTCCCAGAGCTCTGCCAGGGGTGATCCTGGCGCACCACAGGGTATGACCCCCAAACAAAAACAGAGCAGCGCCAGGATCCCAGAGGACAGACCCTCACGGCCGGCTCTCCCTAGCATCCGGTATTGCCACTACTGCAAACTGTAAACCACACAGTCGGTGACGTCGTTGTGTTTTATCTTCCCAGAGAAATTTTCCAAATACCAAGTCAGTAAAGAGTCCTTTAATAACGTGTGTTTCTGAACCAGCTTGAAAACTCGCCCCCCTGCCACGGCAGGAGCCCTAAAATAACTTGTGCGTCGTGAGCGGATCGGAGCGTGTGGGCGTCCTCTGCCATGTGCTAACAGGCTGTTCTGGCGCCAGAGAAAGAAGGGGCTCAGCTCCGAGAACAGCTTGACTTAGATGAACTCTTTGCTGTGTTGTGATACAAACACGAACGAAACCCTCCGCTCGAGACGTCAACTTCCAAGTGACTAACTTCCAAGTGACGCTCCCTCCGAGGACGGAAGGCTCGGAAAAGGAGGTGCGGATTAGGAGAGAGCCAAGGCTATTCTGACAACAACGACCCACCTAGACAGCCTAGAAACTGTTTCCAATGTGGAGCAGGCTGGGCTCCACGCCTCCCAGCCAGGAGGCCTGCCAACACCACGCACCCTTGGAAGGCGCACTTCCCTTGAAGCTAAGGGGACTCTCCAGTAGCCCAGCACCCTGTATTAACGTTCATAAGAGCAGCTTAGCCAGAAAGCACGAAGCTGGGCACGGGAAATCAGCACCGAGCCCTGGAACCCTTATGAGCACGCGGGTGAGAGAAGCTCCCCGGGACGAGGGCGGGGCCCGCCGATCAGCACGGGACTTCAGATCCGGACAATCTCCACCCCAGCCCCTCACTTCTAAGTTGTCCCCTCCCCTTTCCCTGATGCTCACTCAACCCCTCCCCAATCTAATGCCCATCCCAGGCAGGGCTTGAGATCTGAAGATCTAGCCCGAACAGGTCAGAGAGACAGAGGGGCGGGCTGACTTCATTCTTTAGCAGGACCCAGGATGGAACCCAGGCCTGCACATAAAGACCAGAGCTTTACCAGCGAGCTCCACTTCCCTTTAAAACTGACTCTGAACACGCAACCTGCTGGTAAGCTGGGGACATTCCATGAGGTGTGTTTTCGAAAGGCAAGCATTTATTTCCAGACATTGAAAAAAAAAAAAGCAACATACTTACTGTAATTTTTATAGCTTTGTTCAATACATTCACCCATTCTATTAGGTCCTGTTGATCATTGGCTTGTAGGAAGTATTTCCTCATCCCTGCATTCATAACTGTGGAGAACCAAAAACAGATACACAAAACTTTGCATCTGCTATCTCAAAATTCATGTTCGGACACCTAAAATCTCTGCTAGGTTCAATATCATGAATCTCTAGGTCTGTTGTTGTTTTTGGTTTTGGGGAATCACCCCCAACGGTGCTCAGGGGTTACTCCTGACTCTGAGTTCAAGAATCACTCCTGGCAATGCATGGGGGACCATATGGGATCCCGGGGAGCAAACCCGGGTCGGCCACATGCAAGTAAGCATCCTAGCCGTTGTACCATCGCTCCATCCCGTATAGTGAATCTCCAGGTTGAAACTGTCAAAACAGACATAATAGATCTTACCACTTATTTTTCAAAGGTGGAAGTTCTTTTGCGTGGTTCCATCTTTTTCATTAAAAGAATACACCTCAATTAGTCACAGACATTTAAGCTTTTTTTTTTTTTCAATTCTGAACATAACACACATACATTTCTCTGTACTCGGGCTAGCAGTTCTAGCGTATAGATTTCTGTTTGAGGTGGCCGGCAGCAGCACTCAGGGCTCACTCCTGGCCATGCTTGGAGAACCCCAGGCGGCTCCATGCACTGAGCCTGGGTTGGCTGCATGCAAGGCAGGTGTGCCGCCCACTGCGCCATCTCTCCAGCCCACAGACAAAGCTGGTTTCCTTCCCTTAGCCCTCGCCTCTCTCTCTCCTCGCCCTCCCCTGCCCCTCCCATCCTCTCCTCTCCTCTTCTCTCTCCTCTTCTTTTCTCAATGCTGAGGAATGAACCACACCCCCGGCCCCTACAGCATAAATTTCTTAATGCAGACATGCTGGACCAGGAAATTCACAATTAATATCTGCTTATATGTTGACAAAGTCTCTTCCCCCAAAGCTGGGCACATTTCCGTTCCGGTACAAGCAGGCGTCCGTATGCAAAGGCCATCTTGTCCAATAGCCCTCTCACCTGCGCTGGTCACTGGCATCTGAGTTACCTCCGTGACCTGAGCTCCGGGACACAAAGGTGGGAGCCTGAGCTTCCTAGGGGTGGTCCCTGCCAGTGGGAGCACTGCTACCTGGTGTGCTGGGACCACAGGGAGCACAGCTACCTGCCATGCTGGGACCACAGGGAGTACTACCTACCTGAGAATACTACCTACGTGGGAGTACTGCTTACCTGCCACTCTGGGGCACCACGGGGAGTACTGCTACCTGCCGTATTGGGACCATGGGGAATACTGCCTACCTGGGGGTACTGCCTACCTGGGGGTACTGTCACCTGCTGGGTTGGGAGACGGGAACTTGGGAGGGATCGGGAGAGAACCCTAAAGATTCTTTCTTCAGCTGAAGCTGTAAATCCCAGTCCTCCTTCAACACTGGGTGGGGCTTATCTGTCTGGGAGCCACACAGGAGTGCTGGGGGTACAGTGGCCAGGCTGGGGGATGCCTAGCTGGGGTCCTGGGGGGCCAGTGCCACCCGGCACCCGGGACCCGTGCAAAGCATGTGCCCCGCTCCCTGAGCACCTTCCAGCCCCGTCTAGAACTTCCTAGTCGATTTTCTCTCGAATTTTCTTCCTCGCTCTCATCCTTTTCTACCATCGTATTCCTCAGCTGCTGGATTTCCATGGTGGGGCCTCCCCCCCTCCCCCCCTGCTGTCATACATGTGACAGTTTTCCCTCTGGAAGTGGGGGGAGGGGGGAAGGCAGTCTAATCCCCTCTTACACTGAGGTGCTAAATTCCAGGTTGGAACGGCTCCTCTGTGCTCCTCGGTCCGGGCAGGACTGCTGGCCGCCCCGCCCCCACCTGGCAAGCTCTTCTCTGAGAAATGCCCTTACAGCAGGGCGCGGCAGGAGGGCACCGCATTCAGAGTACAGACCTCCCTGTGCCACGCCTCCTCCGGGCAAGGAACCCTAACACA
The DNA here is from genome assembly GCA_028565675.1 of Sorex palustris. Lineage (NCBI taxonomy): Eukaryota > Metazoa > Chordata > Mammalia > Eulipotyphla > Soricidae > Sorex > Sorex palustris. The sequence continues at coordinate 16,164 of JAOXYA010062465.1, read as the reverse complement.
GAGCCGCACCGTCCCATTCCCGCACATGTACATGACGCTAACCCCGCTGCTTCCGACTCCACCCGAAGTAGGCGCACTGGCTCCTCCTACAGCCAAGCAAGTCCCTCCTCCCGCCTCCTCCTGGCTCTGTGCAGTACCAGGGACTGAACCAAGTCCGCTGCCTGCAAGCAAGTCCCTTAACCCCTAACCTATCTTTCCAACCTGTCTTTTAAAGTGTTTTAAGGTGGTGCCGGGGACTGAACCCAGGGCCATGCATGCACACAACAAGTGCTAAGTGAGCTGCATTTCCAGGACCCTAAACTCCCCTTCTCAAAGAACCATTCACACCTAGCCCAGGAAGTACCTTTCAGACTTCAGTTTCAAGAATTCCGCCCGCTGAGTATAAAGCAACATAACATGAGGCTGACACCTAAGGGTAGTAGATACACGGGACAGGAAGATTGCTCCCTAGCTGGAAGCCTGCCTCATGAGCAAAGGGGAGAAGGCGGCTGGAATAGAGAAGGGACCACTAAGAAAATGATGGCTGGAGGAACAGGTCGGGATGGGAGATGTGTGCTGAAAGTAGGTAAAGGACCAAACATGATAACCTCTCAGTATCCGCACTGCAAACCATCATGCCCCAAAGCAGAGAGAGAGAGAGAGAGTATGGGGAATACTGTCTGCCATGGAGGCAGGGGGAGGGTGGGAAAGGGGGAATATACTGAGGAGATTGGTGGTGGAGAATGTGCACTGGTGGAGGGATGGGTGTTTGATCACTGTGTGATTGAAACTCAAACATGAAAGCTTGTAACTGTATCTCATGGTGATACAATTGAAAAAAAAAAGATGGAGTGGGCTGGAGCACAGGTAGGGTAGGATAGGGCATTTGTCTTACACGTGACTGACCCGGGTTCAATTCCCAGCATCCCATATGGGCCTGTGAGCACTGCCAGGGGTAATTTCTGAGTGCATGAGCCAGGAGTAACCCCTGTGCATGTGACTCGTCACTGGGGTGGCGGGCAGAACCCCAGGAGGGGGCTCTGATGGCAGACACTTCCATAACCCCACCCCCAAGTACTGCCTTTTAGGAAGCCCAGACTCAGAGGGGAAACCGAGGTTCCAGTGATGCTCCACAGGAAAGGTCAGAAGCGAGGTGCCCTGTGCTCCACGGGGACAGAGAGGCCCTGCCGGTGGCCAGGCCAGGAGCTGCTCAGACTCAGGTCCCAGCGGTGGGCCCAGAGAAGGAGGAACTCGAAATCAACTCGAAATCATGATTTCTTCTCATCAGGGCACTTGATTTTGAAAAAGGTGGTTTTGTCCAGAGCCAAACATGCCTTCGGAATGGATTATTTCTGTGCAGAGAAACTGCTCAGGGTAACGTCCCCAGGGCAGGGGCAGACTTCCTGGGCCTGCCTCACCCTTGTTTCTAGAAACAGGAGGACCGGAGAACAGGGTCCAGCCAGAAATGCCCCCCTAGCGCCTGCCCTGGGCAGCCCCAGTATCCCGCAGCAGAGGCTGAGGGGGGCCTCAGTGGGACGCGGGCCGGGCCTGCACTTCCTGTGGGCCCCGCTTGACACCCACAGACAAACGCCAGGCCAGTGGCCAGTCTCCAGTCCCGGGGGGGGGGGTGTCCAGAGACGGTACAGCTGCCCCGACCTTCCTCCAGAGGCTCCCACATGCGGCCGCCTCGGACAGCTGCTGTCACCGCCCCCTGTCCCCTCTGTCAGCTCACAGCACTCAGAGCTCCAGCAGCTCCTGTGTCACCCCTCGGGAGACCCCCCTCCCTGTCCCCGTCACAATGCTCATCCCCTCCCCGCCACCGCACTCGGGTCGACTTCTCAGCATCGCGACCTCTGTCAGGGCTGAGGGGCTCCAGGGGCCCAGAGCCTGTGGTATCCAGGTCACCACGGGGTGTGGCTGTGCCGGGAGTTCCCCAAATCTCTGCAGGCCCCTCCAACTGGCCATCAGGGGTCAGAGGTTACCCAAGATAATCATCCCTGGACTCTGACCCCAGAAGACCCATTCTCTGCCGTGACGAAACCAGCAGAGACAAGTACAAAAGGGGGTGGTCCTGCAGGTGGCCCCGAGAAGTGTCCCTCACCGTGACTGGAGGGGACTCGAGTGGGTCGCAGCCCTAAATGGGCAGTATTCGGAGGGCTGATAAAGAGCCAGAAACAACCGAACCCTCGCCGTGATGGCCTTCACTGTACCAAGGGCAGCTACAGAACCACAGCGCTGGGTCCCCAAAACCTCGGCTGTGGGTCCCCAAAACCCTAGGCTGTGGGTTCCCGATCCCCTCAGCTGCGGGTCCTGAGCCCTCCGAGGTAAATACGACTTCCTGGCTCTTGTCTTCCTGGACCATCATGCTTAAAAGGCATCGCGCCTGCTAAGGGCACTCAGCCAGGAAGTGGTCCTTGCCTGGGGGAACCACCCATCGGGGCAGGGCCCCCAGAGCCTGGGACATCTGACTGTGCCCGGGCATTACCGCTGTTCCAAGTCCGATCCAGATCCGACCGAGCAGCACATGGCCTCCCCATGGGTCAGCGGCTGGGCGGTGGGGACCCACCTCCCACCCAACAAGGTCCCCGGTGCCACCGGAGCTGGGAGCAGGGAGTAGTCCTGCAGTGGGTCCTGAAGGTGGCCCAAAGGCTCCCCTGCCTCCTTGCAGGGCCCAGGGCTCCATGCTCACAGGAGTCACCCAAATAAGAGAGCGCATGGGGGTGACCTAGGGGCACCCAAAAAGAGGGGTGACACACGGGAGCCCCACAGACACGCCTGCAGAAGCTGAGACAGCGCAGCTGCTGGGGAGCAAGGGTTCCTCTAGAATGAGAGCCGCGGGGCAGGGTTGACCCTGGGCCTTGGGCACTGCAGCTGGGAGCCTCTAGGCATGGCGTACGCACCTCCAGGCAGTTCCAAAGCCTGACACGGAAACGTGTGAAAATGAACATCTCTGGCCATGGGGATAGTTCAAAGTGCTGAGCTGTGTGCTTGGAGGCTGGGGGTTCCCTGGAACCTCAGGGCCCGGAGCCAGAAGGAGCCCCCACCAGCTGTACCATGCCCCACTTTAGGAAAGGGAAACTGAGGCCCTTCAGTGGGCTCCAGAGCCACATCATCGGCGCCCCACCCCCCCACCCAGCACTGTGCCTCAGACTCCCATTCCTAGCCCCTTCCTGCCTCTTAGAGTGCCCCGCTGAGCCCCGGTATCCCCAGATTCGGGGTAAGAATCCCACCCGTGGCCCTACGGCGGCCAGGTCCGGGCCCCCCACTCCTTCCACGGGGACCGGTGGCCTCTTACCTTTGGGGTGAGGTACTTGGTCATAATCTCCTTCCCTTTCTCGCCCAGTTTTTCATCTGGCGTAACTTCATATTCTGCCTAGAACAGGGGGAGAAAAAAACGGGAAAGAACAATGACAGGTGCTCAGAGTTTCAGGGGCTGGAGGCATGTGCAGAAACCCAAGGGCGACCAGCTGACTGAGCCCCACAGTGCAGGGGCGACAGACCAGTCCTGCCTCCTGGCACTTACACAGGGCCTGGGGTGTCAGCACCCGGTCCAGATGAGCCAAAGCCCCTCCCAGTCCTGCAGACCAGGCCTCGGGGCCCTGGAGCTGAGCAAAGGGCACAGGAGAACTAGGAGCTTGCTCTGAAAAGGCCCCGGTGGGTGACAAGCTAGTTTAGGGCCTCATATAAAGGCCTAGACCCCCGACAACAGGCAGTGGGGAGGAACTGGAACAATAGTACAGTGGGTAAAGCACTTGCCTTGCACACAACAGACCCACATGGTCCTCTGAGCCGGGCCGGGAGTGATTCCTGAGTGCAGAGTCAGGAGGAAGCCTAAGCATCACCCCATGTGGCTCCAGAAAAAAGCATACTGGGCCCGCTCAAGCAAAGCAAACAGAAGCAAACAAAAACACAGAGGGGACAGTTCTAAGTGCGGGTCAGAGGCTCCAGGGGATGCGAGCACATGGCTGGCCAGTACCACACAGCCAGTAACGACAGAGCCGCGGCACAAAGGGAGGGCGAGGCCGACCCTGGCACCCCATGCCCCCAGCACCACCAGGAGTGATTCCTGGGCACTGCTGGGTGTGGCCCCAACACCTGCCCCCTACACCTCCACCCCAGTTCCCGAGTCAGGATACAGAGTCCAGTGTCACCCCAGGAAGGCGGCCGCTGAGCATGTTCCCACCAGGACGGGCCTCCCACTTGGCCTCCTGCTCACTCCTGGTAAAACGTGGGGACGCGTCAACCAGGAAGTAGAACCGTCTGGATCTGAGGCCCCGGGGGACTCCAGCCACTCCATGCACAGGGCTGGACACTAAGGCTTGGGCAAAGTCAAGACTGGACACTGGCCCCTGAAGCACCAAAGCTTCGCTACAGTGGCCACATCCTTTCCCCATGAGAAGCGCCTGGGACTGGCACATCGCCCTCTTCCCGCTCCTCCTCCTCCTCCTCCTCCTCTCCTTGTCGGCTGTGGTGCTCCCCTGTCGGCGGCTGCTCCAGCACATGACTGCAGTGCTTGCTGGGCCCTTCCCTGTCCAGTGCTCCTCCACCCGCTGGGCCCGCAGAGCAGGGGGTGGTACCCCCACAGCTGGCCACGGTCCGCACCCCTCGAGCCACAGTCTTGACACACGATCTCCGGGTCCACACTCCGGGCAAGGCACACACCTGCTGCTGCTGCTGCTGGCCACGCTTGCCATGGAGGGCCAGGGCCCTCGGCCACACGCTCCCGAGCTGTGGCACTTCCTGGCCACGGCACCCGGGCCATGCGTTGGCCACGTGGCTTGCTGGGAGGGGGCACTCCTTCCTCCATGACGCTTGCACAGACCTGATCGCGGGCATCAGGGCTCACGGATAGCAAAGGCGCTTTAAACACATGGGACACTGGAATTCGAACCCCTGGCAAAGGCACATTCCTCCAGTGCTAGCACAGGAACTGATGACTCGATTAATTGTTCGGGTTTGGGGTCACACCTGACGATACTCCGAGCTTGCTCCTGGTAGGGCTCAGGGGATCATATGGCACGTGGGCAATTGACACCAGCTTGGCATGTGCCAGGCAAGCACCCTCCCCGCTGTGCCCTCTTAGGCCCCCATTCATCATTTCTTGCTTTCTTTTTTTTCTTTTCTTTTTGGGTCACTCCTGGCAATGCACAGGGATTACTCCTGGCGCTGCCCTCAGGAACTACTCCTGGCGATGCTCGGGGGACCGTATAGGATTTCTTTTTTCTTTCATGATTTCTTTTTTTTTTCTGGGTCACCCCCAGTGATGCACAGGGGTTACTCCTGGCTCTGCCCTCAGGAACTACTCCTGGCGGTGCTCGGGGGACCATATGGGATGCTGGGAATCGAACCCGGGTCGGCCGCGTGAAAGGCAAACGCCCTCCCCGCTGTGCTAGCGCTCCAGCCCCATCCATTCTCAATTTCTTAACATCGTTCTAAGAGAGACGGTGGCGCTTCCTTCTGGATATTCTCCCATAACTTTCCCTTCTTCCCTCTGCGCTAACACACAGGGTGCATGCCTGCCCCTCCTCACCTCACGCCCCATCCCTGCGAGCAAGAAACGCGGTTACAGGCACAGGAAGGGGTGACCGTCCCCAACTTACAGATGACAGAGGATGCAGGGTGGAAAGAGCTCACAGGGCAAGTTGGGGGTGGGGGGCTGAATCCTGGGCAGGGGTGGGGTGATCTAGAGCACAGTGGTGTGGGACACTCTAGCCTGTTAACCCTGGAACTGGCTGAGGGATTTGTTCCTGGGGTATTCGACCCAGCAGCCTGCACTGTGGGTCCCAGGTCCCCTCGGAGGGTGGGCGGGCCCCAGTGGGGCCTCCCTCAGCCCCCCCAGCGCCCGGGCCTGCATCTGCCCCGTCCCCAGACCCATCCGTGCAGGCGGCCCTGTTTGACCAGACGAAGGCCTGAGGCGGGCTCGCGGCTCGGCCTCGGAAACCGGCTGAAAATATTATTGCTCCGGGTACTAAAACCCACGCTAAGAAAAATAACATTACTTTCAGGCCGGGGAGGCGGCCGGGAGCATGCGGGGACAGGCCTCGCCCTGGCTCAAAAGGCCTTTCTTTGAGAGTCCACGTCAGGTCACCGCAACCTGGACGGCGTTTGTGTGGGGAGGCGGCCGACCAGCCGACGGCGTCCAGCTGGGCTCAGGCCCTGATTAAGTCACCCCGAGTGACAGCCCTGTTTCCGCAGTGACCCACCCCGCCCCCCCACCATCCCTGGCTCGTTCTGGAGGGGACGAGGCCTGAGCTCCACCCCTGACAGCGCCCGGGGGCCCCACCCCGTGCATGAGCCTCCTCCCCAGAAAGAAGGGGACCCGCCAGGGACCCCACGGCAGCAAGGGGCAACGGCAGCTGAAATGGGCTCCGAGCAGCCAAGGCGAGGCCGACCCGCAGCCTGGAATCTGCAATTAGTGCTGGCCCGAGCAGCGGCCCGCAGCAATGACTTCGATGGGAAGCCCGGGACCCTGGTCGTGAGCAGAGCCCGCCGAGGGCTCCACCCTCCAAACAGGGGCAGGGTGGGGGCTGGCCTGGCTGCCCGACCCCCCCCCCGCCCCATCTCATGTCCTCTATGGCTTGACCACACGTGCGTCCCCTTGGCGAGGCCCGCTGGGACCTCTTCTTGCCCCGAGCACAACCCAAAGGGGACTGTCCCGTCCCCGGGGCCAGGGGAGGGGGACGCAACCGCGAGGGCTGCCTCTCTGCACCCTGAATAATTCTCCCTTGAGGGTGGCTTTGGCGGGAGGCCACGACAGGACCCTGCTCTGGGCACCGTCTGTGCCAGCCCGGCCCACGCCCGCCCCTGCCTCCTTCCGGCCAGCACCACGGCGCCACTTAGCTTAGATGGTGCCCATAAAAACACGTCCTAGGGGGGACCCCCTTCCCCAGCACTGCCCCCAAGAGGTATGACAGCAGATGACAGGGCTAGGGGGGACAGTACAGCAGGTAGGATGTTTGCCTGGCACGCAACTGACCCGGGTTCGATCCCCGGCACCCCATTTGGCTCCTTCATCACCGCCAGGAGGGATCCCTGAGCGCAGAGTCTGGAGTCAGCCCTGAGCACCTGTGGGTGTGGCCCCCAAACCAAAACCAATCAAGCAACCCACCGGAAAATAACAGGCCAGTGGTGTGCTAGTTCCGGCCAAGCCCCCAGCTGAGGGCCCACGTGGCCTCCAGGCACTCTGATGTCCCCTCCGGGTCCCCGGCCTGGCAGGAAGATGAGGTCAGGCCGCTCTAAGGTCTCCCTGGAACCCCCCCACGGTGCTGTTAGCTTTTCCAGTCCTTGTGGTGGTGGGAAGGAGTGACGTCCCCGGCTGGCAGTGCGGCTCGCCATGGCCCTTTCTGGAGAAACACCGGCTCCGCCCATCCTGGCCCAGGCCTGGCCTGCATTGTCCATGAGGGCTGCGGCTCCCCCCGGCACCTCCAGAGCCCCCCGACCCCCAAGCTGCAGGGCTTGGAAGGAAGGAAAGGGCCAAGGGTGGGGCTCAGTGTCATGGCTCTGAGCTGAGCTCACAAAAGTTGCCAGCATGATTATGATTAGTCTCCCAGGCAGTGCTCACTCGTGGTCAGTGGGCTGTGTGTGGACTCACAGTTCAGTGCTCAGACCCATCACTGTCGTGCTGCTAGGGTCCAGCATCCTTGAAGACTAGGCTACAGTTATGGTATGTTTGGGGCCCACCCCAGCAGTGCTCGGAGGCCACTCCTGAACTGGTGCCCTGGGGTCACTCCTGGCAGTACTCAAGGGGACACACGGTGCTGGGGATTGAATCTGGGGCTCTTGTGTGCAGAGCTTGGGCACCCACTGTCTGGACCCTCTCCCGGTCGGCCCTCGGGGGCCTGTGGAGGGGTGCGGGAGAGCTGAGAGGGGCTCGTTGGGAGGGAGCAGGGCAGTGGGGTGAGCAGAGCTACTGAGCGCTGGGTTGACAGAACGCTGGAGCTCCGAATCTGGGCTGGCGGGAACTGCAGGACACGCATCCAGCCACGGGCCTGGGGGGCCGGGCTGGATCCGATCCCTGCACCCGGAGGCTCTGTATGGGGAGGCCGGGAGCCGTGGTGTCTGAGGACAGCTAGAGGTTGCCAATGTCTGCCTGGCATTTCGGACTCAGGGCATGAAGACCAAGATGGAGCCCGGGGCACCCCACTTCCTGTGGGGATGAGGCCACAGAAGCAATGGGAGTGTCAAGGAGGTGGCTAGGGTGGACACGGGCAGTCGGCTTGAGGAAGGCGGAAAGCGGTCCCAGGCGCCGTTTTCATTGCGCTTCTGCCAACGACCCCTCTGACTGGGCCTGGGCCAGGAGCTGTTTTGGCAAGAGGGTGAGTCTGGCTCCCTGTGGACGTGGTCAACGGCCTCTGGAGCCCTGGGGAAGCGGCACGGCCAGTGAGGCCTGACCTTCCTGGCCTCTCGCATCCGGGGCTCTGTAAGGCCTTTCCCGGAACCCTCCCCTGCCATCAGCCGGGCACAGGGACACTTGGGGAGGGTCTTTAGGGCGAGAGCGCTTCTCGGAAATACTCCTCTCCTTCCCTCCTGCCCAGAACTCGAAGGGGAGAAGACACCCAGGAGTGCCCATGGTTCTCGGGGTAGGGGTTTGGGGTGCCCAGGCTCTGGTGCCACCCAGTTCTAACACCCCATGCCCTATACTGAGTTTCTACCTGATGGGGTTGATTAGGGGGGAAAAAAACAAGAAAGGCTGCATGCACACACACACACACACACACACACACACACACACACACACACCAGAAGGTGGCAGGGCCACACTCTGCAGTTGTGCCCTGTGTGCCCCAGCTCTGCCAGCCTGTGACAGCCGTCCAGGTCAGCACAGGAAGATTCTCCAGCAGCTTCAAGCTTTGTCACCACCTTCTAGTCTTCACCTGCCTCGGGGCGAGTTTTTTGCTCATTCGTTTATCTGTGTGTTTGCTCGGGGACCACTCCTGGCGGTGCCCAGGGCTTCCTCCCCACTCTGCCCTCCGGGATTCACTCCAGGCAGGACTTGGAGGTTCCACAGACGCCAGGGATCGAACCTGGGCTGGCACGAGCAAGGCCAGCTTGCTTCCTACCGGCTGTACTATCGCTCCAGCCCCTTGGGGTCCCGTCTGGACAAAGCACCATCATGCACCCCTGGGGACCCCGTGGCACCGCCATGCCCCCCACCCCCAACAGGCACTTACCACTGAGTCCAGGAACTGAATGTAACGCTCCAGCCCGCGCCTGTTCTCGCAGAACTGCCGGAAGAGCAGCCTCCCGATGGGCTGCTTGTCGCACAGGCTGCAGTAATCCCTGTCTGGGAGCAAGAGAGAGGGGTGAGACCCAGGGGCACGCCAACACCCTCCTCGCCTCCTGCCTTCCCAGCGGCCAAGAGGGGTCATGGTCAGTGTGGAGGAGGCCACGGGCATGCCCTGACCACTCCCTGTCCGACTTCGCAGTCCCGAGGTCAGGCTCTGCCACGCAGGTCAACACATCACCTGTCCCAATGACCGGAACTGGAGAAGGGTCACGGGCATCAGGTCCCGAGAGAGCAGAGCCCAGACGGTGGGTGGGTGGGTTCTGGGAAGAGGCACATGGGGCAGGGGCGGGTTAAACTGACACCCAAGGGCGGGGGACAGGGAATTCTGGTGGGAACAAACTGTGGGGGACACCTTGGGGCGAGCCCTGGTTGGGCCCCTGGTAACATGCTCACGTATCACGTAATGCCTCGGGACACCCCACTCGGGTGACCCCAGTCGGGTCACAATTTCTCCCCTTCACTGTATGCGTCTCTGTCAGGCTCTAGGTCTGCCTGTCTGTCTGTCTGTCTGTCTGATATTTCCTAAGGAAACTATTGCACTTCACTTTGGTCTTCTCCGGAAGCTCTTCTCTGTGACCAAAGAAAAAGTGGGGAGCACGGCTAGTTCTGTTCCTGCCAAGAGCACCCCTCCCCCCCAGGCGTGACCACTGGGCATCAGGGAGCTCCTGGGGGCAGGGGGAAACAGCAGGCCTCAGGCAGCCTCAGTGGGTCTGGCAGGGACTTGGCACTCATGCCAGGCAGGAGCCGATAGATGTGACGGGCCCCGGGCTTCAGGAGAGAGGTGGGCTCCGCTCAGAACAGCAGGGCTGCAGGAGGGGCCTTAGAGGGTCTCCAGGAGAGGCGGGTCTCAGAGCGGGTCCCGCAGGCGACCCACACACAGTGCTCCCCCCAGGCCGAGGAGGGGAGACCCTGACGCAGTGCCTCTCAGCCCACACTCTCAGCCTTGTCCGCAGGCACCTGGCTGGGGCTGTTCAGAACATGGCGCTTCCAGGACATGCGGGGGCTCTCCACAGCGAGAGGGGAAGAGCTCGGCGGTGGGCAGCTTGCCTGGCTTGCACCAGATCTGGGTTCAAGCCCCAGCACCCACCAAAAGGAGTCTTATCCTCTTGCAAGAAGCTATTTTTCCAGAGGGATGGGCCACCTGCCCCGCAGTCCCCAAGGCCTCCAGGGCTCTGCCCGGCAGTGCTCAGGAGGCCAGACCTAACTCAGGACTCTCCGTCAGCACAGGGGAGGCCCCTCCCAGCCCTCTCCCATGAGGACTGGATCTCAAGGCCAGACTGGCACTGGGGTCTGAACTCACCTTTCCCTGGGGGGAGGGGCGGTCTACATTGCCCGTGGCAGATGGGGGGGGGTGGAGAGAGTGGGATGTGGGCCTGGCTCTGGGTGATGGAGCAGACAGGACCCCAAGTGACAGCATGGAACAGTCAGGGGGATGAGGGGGGCCTCCCAAGACCGGGAGCCAGGGAGCGGGGGACGCCCAGGACACAGCGAGGCCCGAGCCCGGCCCCCGCCACCCCCAACAAACAGAAGGAACCCAGGCAGCTCCTGCCTACTTCCTGTGTGGTTACTCTTGGGCAGAGGAACCCCTGAGCCTGGGGTCCCATCACTTGCCAAGCAATCACGAGATTTCATGCACCGCTCGGCAAGCCCTCGCCACGTCGTCACCTGCTGGACCTGCTCGCCCCATATGGCACACGCCAGGACACACGCACAGTGCAGCGACCATCCCGGGATGCCAGCCTGAGCCATCAGCATCCCACACGCCCAGCCCGGGGAGGGGTGCCAGGGCCCGGCCACCAGCAACCAGGGTCTCCGCTCCGGGAAGGAGTAACGGGGCAGGCGCGGGAAGCTGGCTGGGAGGACCGAGCACCAAGCACCGTCCCCCAAGGAAAGTCAACACCATTTCACGGCCCCTTTAGAAACGGAGGCTGAGGTCGGAGAAATGAATCCCGGGAGCGCCCGGTGACAGGACAGACACAAATCACACTGAGGCGCCAACAGGAAGATGGACGGATGGAGGCTTCTGGGAATACAGTGGAGCTGTGGCTGACAGCCCGACGGGCCCTTCCTGGGTGTTCTCCTCAGAAATCAGAGCATCTGCTGAAATGCAGCGGGACAGCCCCTGCCAGTGTGGCCCTGCGGCAGGCTGGAGGACAGGGCAGCTAGGACCTGGGGACGGGGCAGATGTTTCTCCCTGCATCCGCTGCCTCGCAGGGGCCCAGGGTACTCTGCACACAAGCAACCCCCCACACACACACACACACTCCAACACTAGTCACACTACACACAACACACACTACACCATCACATCCACATAAACACCGCATAAATACCATACACAGACACACTACATACACACTACACACGTGCACAGACTATACATATCACATCCACATAATTACAACATCCTCATAAATGCCACACACGGACACACTACATACACATCAACACCACGTACACATAAATACCACACACTACGCAAACCACAGCCACATAAAACCACACAGACACATACCACGTACACCTAAGTACCACACAGACATACTACATACACATAAATATCACAAACTACACATAACACATAGTATATACTACATACAGTGGCACACTCAAACACCACACATACTATACACACACTACACATGCTATATAAACTGCCCACATGCACATACTATATACACTATACAACACACACGACACTCTGCACAGCAGTACACTACATACATACTATGCACATACATACACTACACACACAATACATACGCGACACACACACATGTCTCTCTCTTTTCTCTCTCTCTCTCTCTCTCTCTCTCTCTCTCTCTCTCTCTCTCACACACACACACACACACACACACACTCCCCTCGAGCATGAAATCTCTGATTTCTCTGCATCCCAGTTTGTTCTCTCATTCAAACTGCCGCAGTGAGACCGAGGGGCCCCCAACTCGTGTGGTGCCAACTTCCTTCATGCACCCCCCTTCGCCCTGAGGGCTCAGTCATTTGATCATTTCCTCCCTGAAGGAAACTTCCAGCTGCAGAGTCTCTTCTCGAGACTGTTCAGAGGTCTGCATCCAGAGGACACCTTCTCCGTTCTACTCACCGACAAGTTCATTCACTACCAGTCACAGGCTTCGAGTCAACCAGCCCAAAAATGGGCTGTGGTTTGGCCATAGGACCCTCAGCCTTGGCCTCACCCATGATCTAGGAAGTGGCCGACTGAAGCCTGCTCCAGAGGAAGGGGTTTGAAAGTGGGAAGGTTCCAGAAGGTTCTAGAAGGTTCCATTATGCAAGCTTAACCTTGCCAGCTGGTGATGTGAACTGACATACACACGCATGCAAGCCTGGGCACTCCTGCCCACACCTTCCTGAAGGGCAGGCGGGGGGAAACCATCGCCACTGACCCGGCACCAACCAACACTGGGCACGTCCTCCCAAGGCTACTCACCCCCTGGGCATCCCAGAAGGGGTTCATGAGCCCCTGACCTCGATACCCCCTCAGCCCAGAGTCAGGGACCCCATGGACAACATGTCTGTCCCCTAGCTGTATTGGTGAGCGCCTGGATCTCCGCGCGAACTGGTGTGTGTGTGGTGGGGGGGGGGGGGGGGGGGGGTTCAACAGAGGGGGGCGGGACCCTGGTGAGGGAGGGGCCTGGCTTCCAGATGTGTCTCCTCCGAGGGCACAGGCTGGGCCCTGGCCCCTCTCCCACTCACATCCAGCCTCCCCCCTTCTCTCCCGAGAGAGAAGCCCACAGCACGGGGCCGAGGTCGGGAGCCCACAGTCGGAGCCTTCGAGATACAACAGACCCTGGAGGGCCGAGACCTGGCCTGAGGTTCACAGCACAGAGAAACCAACACCGTCAGTTTCCTCTGCAGTGACACGAGGGGCCATCCCAGGGGCGCGGGGAAACCGCCCCGGGCTCTGCCTTGCACACGGGGTTCACGCCAAGCTTGGCCAGGAGTCCTGGTGCCCATCCAGCATCACGGACGGGGACCCCCGAGCTGCCGAGACCCGCCGGGCACTGTTTGCTCCGTGGCCCCAGGCCCTGCCCCTGGACTTGCGCCAACTCAAATGCATGGTCCAGAAATAAGAGCGAGAAGAAACGAAGCTTCCTGAGGAAATGGAAACTCGAACAGCAGGCCCTTGGAAATGAGGCCACAAGTTTATTGGCAGAGGCTGGGGGGTGGGGGGTGGCGATTCTCTCTTCCAATCAGGGGTGGGGCTCGCTTGCCCGGGTTTCATTTTATTTAGCAAGGTTTAATGACAATGCTAGGGTCTGTTCATTCTTTGGGTTTTGTTGTTATTTGTGAAGTTTTTTTTATATGGGTTTTCTAATTATTATTATTTTTTTTAAATTTTGGGACCACACCCGGCAGTGCTTAGGGGTTACTCCTGGCTCTGTACTTAGGGGTCACCCCTGGCGGTGCCAGGGAAGCCGGTTGGTGGTGTGCAAAGCAATCACCCTACCCAGTGTACTATCTGGCCTGGGTTTTTTTTTTTTTGGAGGGTGGGGGATGGAGAGAAGGCATAAGAAGGGGAATAGGATAGGGTGAGGGGTATCCTGCAAGGTTGCAAAAGATGTTTATGAAAATAGATTCCCGGAGACGAGCCGGCAGAGGCCATGAGCCCTTCACACTGCTCTCCAGGTCAAAAACAATAAACAGAAAAGGGATTTGGAAACAGCTTTCTCAAAAAAAAAAAAAAATTCCCTGCCCAAGCTGGAAAAAACAATCGGGGCGTTTGCTCGGAGGAAAAAGCGCTCTGACGTCGGAGAGGCCAGATAGCATCACGGGAACCGCCGCTCCTCACGGCCCGCCTCTCGGAAGGAGCCAGGCGAGGGGAACATTTGGTGTTGAGTTAGCAACAGCTGAGTGGGCTCCTGATGCTTCAAGGACGACGCTCTCATGGGGCTGAGCATGACGGAGGGCACGTCACCCACACAGTCTCCGTGGGGGCCCCCTGCCTCCCGGCCTCCACTTCCTCCGTCTCGCGCTAGTCACTTATTACCACAGGCTCAAGCCTATTAAGCCGGGATCCCGCGGAGGTCAGCGGCACCCGGACAAGCCACATGTAAAAACCACCGACTTGGCCGGCGTCGGGGCCTTTGCTGCCCGGCGTGGGCGGGGAAGAGGAAGGATGGAGGGACAGTGGGGGGGGGGGGTGTCAGAGAAACGGGTGGGGGCCAGAGAAGCTGCTCCTCCCAGACCCCGCTGTTTTATCACAGCGCTTGGGGTCAAAGCCAACGCCGCACACGGTCAAGGCAAGCACTAACCACTCAGCCACCTCCCTGGCCCCCACGGCCAAGCTTTGGTGAGGATTCAGGTCTCTGGCTTGAACTCACTGAATCTTGTGAGCCCTCCAGGAGCCCTCTGGGTGTCCGAGGAAGGGGTAAGGGCAGAGCTTCCAGGGCGCTGGGACCATGGGTAATCCTGGGACAGGCGGTGGCCTCTCCCTTACTCTCCAGACCAAGAAAAGCTGAGAGACGCCATCTGTGTGGGCAGGGGCACTGGATGGCAGGAGGCAGGTCAGTGCAGGGAGAGCAGGTCCATGTGGACACTAGCCCACGGGTAGGGGGGAGCCTGTGGGGGCGGGTCAGGGTCACGCTGGGACCCAGGTTCCGGGCTTAAATGAAAGCCCACCCCAAACTCAGAGCCCTCACCCCTGTCCCGGAGACCTGGGGACCCCACCAGGGCACCAGGCCCCTCGGGGAGGCTGGGTCACCCCCAAGTCACCCCACTGCTCCAGGTCTTGTCCAGCTCTTGTTTCGGAAGCAGAACCCACTTTACAAACCCGCCGCAGTGAAGAAGCTGCACCCCCAGACTCGTCGGGCACCTGGCCTGGATCACGGTGGGGGCCCGACCCCAGTCACTGGGCGCAGGCTGGTGGGGTGCCCTCCCCACCCTGAGCAGGCCCCCGGGTCCCCCAAAGCAACTCAGTGACGACACTTGGACGCTAGCAGAGACGCCTGCCAGGGACCAGGAGTCCCAGGAATCGAGGTCCATGCCTAGGCAGGAGCACAGTGGGGTGAGGGCACCGGAGTCCAACTCCTCCTACCGGCAAGACCTCAACCCCATCTTCTCTGGACTCGGCTCCCCTTGTACCCAACAAGGCCAATGAACATGGGGCTGTAAATGCCCCCGCTTTCCATGGGCAGTGTGCGTGGCCTCTCTACAGCACCAAGGCACCCCCAAGAGTTAAAACTGTTGGGGCTGGAACAATAGCACAGGGGGGTAAGGCACTTGCCTTGCACGTAGCTGACCTGGGTTCGATTCCCAGCATCCCATCCAGTCCTCCGAGCTCCGCCAGGAGTGATTCCTGAGTGCAGAGCCAGGAGGAACCCCTGAGCATCACCGGGTATGACCCAAGAAGTAAAAAAATAATAATAATAATTTAAAAAACTGTTAGGGTCAAAGGGCCATAGCAATTGTCCTATGGGTAGGGTGAAACCATCTGCATTGCACATGGTTGATCCGGGTTCAATCCCCAGCATCCCACAGCATCTCCTGAGCACTGCCAGGAGTGGTTCCTGAGTGCAAAGTGCGTGTAGCCCCAAAGACCACACAACAAACCACAAGAACCAAACCCTGTTGGGGTCTTGGGGCTGGTGCGCTGTGGCAAGACCCCCCACCCCGGTGTGGGGGGGTGCTTTGCTCCCTGATGCCCAGCTGGGTCTCACCACACATGACTGCCCAAGTCCCACCAAAGTGGTCCCTGAGTACTGCCAGGTGGGGCCCCAAATCTTCCCCCGCACACTCCAAACAGACTGCTGGGTCCTCCGCCTGGCCAGGGGAGGGGAGCGGGGGCTGGAAGCACTGCTGGCCCAGCAGAGCCTGGCAAGCTCCCTGTGATGTATTCGATATGCCAGACACAGTAACAACAAAGTCTCCAATGGAGACGT
>JAOXYA010062434.1:0-11844 GCA_028565675.1 Sorex palustris | reverse complement strand
AAGTTCTAATTTTATTTATTTAATATATATGGTTAATTTTATTACTGGTTTATTTAAGTGCTGACTAATTTTAATTATTATATAAAGTGCTATATGATAAATTCATACGACATCGTTGACCAGCATATTGACAATATTGGTAAATTCTTTGTACAGGTGAAGGAATCTATGTTGTATTGTTCATGGGTGACTGAATTTCAGTTCAATGAACTTCAGTTGATTGATAGCTTTGTCACAGGTCACAGTTTTCTAAATCCTTTACAATTTTCTCTTTATTTTTTTGTTACTGGAGATGATATTGAAATATTCAGGTCTATGTTTATTTTTTTGCTTCACATATTTTGAAGCTCATTATTAGTGCATGAAATTTATAGCATTTTGAGGAATTGTCAGTATGAAATGACCATGTATTGAAAAGACGATCCTTTTAGCATTGGAGTCATTGCCCTTTCGTTTAAAATGTGTTGAACTCCCCCCCCCCCACACAGTTTTTGCTCACACCTTGTGGTGCTCAGAGATTGCTTCTGGCGGTACTCAGGGGAATGTCCAGCACTGGGAATCAACTGGGACTCCTGTGTGCAGAGTTGGCACTCCAGTCTCTTGAGCCATGCCCCAGCCCAGAGCATCCCCTCCTTTTGAAATTTCTGTACAGGATAAGTCTTGAAATTAGACAGTGATATTTCTCTAATGTTATTCATTCATTCATTCTTTCTTTCTTTCTTTCTTTCTTTCTTTCTTCCTTTCTTTCTTTCTTTTTTTTTGCTTTTTGGGCCTGGCGATGCAGAGTGGCCACTCCTGGCTCTTCACTCAGGAATTACTCCTGGCGGTGCTCGAGGGACCGTATGGGATACTGGGAATTGAACCTGGGTCGGCCGCGTGCAAGGCTAACGCCCTACCCGTTGTGCCATTGCTCCAGTCCCTCTAATGTTATTCTTGATTTTAGAAATGTATTTGATTATTCTGGTTCATTTGCTTTTCCACATCCATTTTAGAATCAGTTTTGTCAGTTTCTTAAAAATCGTACTGGGAGTGAGAGGGTTTCTGACTTGAGATCATGTTGGGAAGAATTGGTATTGGTGTTTCAGCAATATTGAATTGCCCAGTTCATCAATATGGGACTTCTCCCGCCCACGTATTCAGGTTTTCATTGGCTCCTTGTGTTACTGTTATTTGGTGATTAGATGCAGAGCCTGATGTGTAACAAATAGTTTACAATCTTTGATGCTATTGGAATAGTTTCTTTTTTTTTTTTTTTGCCTCAGCAAAGGAAGTTATGGGAGGGAGTGAGGGGGTTCCTGGTGAGTCTCAGCCAACTGGTTTGTGATTCAATGACAGGGCCCAAGGATACTCTCTGTGGTACCCAAGATTATTTGGGCCAACCTGGCAGTGCTCGGGGACCTTCAAAGGTACTTAGGGGAAGGGTTCTCCAAGGCTGCACCCTGCAATATTTGGGGAATTTTGTGCAACAGGAATCGAATTGGGTTTAGTCCCTATGACTAAACCTTGCTGGGCTCACTTAATCCCTGGGCAATCGCTTTGGTCTCTGTTGTATTTCTTTTCATTTCAGTTCCAGTTCATTTTCATTATGTGGACATCCAGTTGATTTTTGGTATATTGACCTGTATCCCACAGTGTTGCTAAACTCACTTGATTTCAGTAGCTTTATTTTGGGCATGCCTTGGGATTTCTTGCACAGCTAATCATGTTATCTGTGAATAGAAACAATTTTGCTTCTTTCCTGCTACCTGCACTTTATTGTTCTTGTTCTGTCCTGTGCCTGGGCCTCCTTAGTCTCATGTAGATTAAGGGTTTAAGAGCGTATTTCCTTATTTTGTCCCCAGTATTAGGTGGAATACATCCAGAATCATTGTCATGCTAATGGAGGGTTTTTTTTTTTT
Organism: Sorex palustris; assembly: GCA_028565675.1. Classification (NCBI taxonomy): domain Eukaryota; kingdom Metazoa; phylum Chordata; class Mammalia; order Eulipotyphla; family Soricidae; genus Sorex; species Sorex palustris. The sequence continues at coordinate 9,946 of JAOXYA010062434.1, read as the reverse complement.
GGGTTAGTGACCTTTAGTAGATTAAGGAAATTCCCTGCTTTTCCTAATTTTATCATTCATGCATGGTTGTTGACTTACCACATCAGGTAGGGCACTTGCCTTGCACATGGTGACCCGGGTTCGATTCCTCCATCACTCTCCGAGAGCCCGGCAAGCTACCGAGAGTATCTCGCCTGCACGGCAGAGCCTGGCAAGCTCCCCATGGCGTATTCTATATGCCAAAAACAGTAACAACAAGTCTCACAATGGAGACGTTACTGGTGCCTGCTCGAGCAAATTCATGAACAACAGGAGGACAGTGCTACAGTGCTATAGTGGTTGTTGATTTTTATCAAATGTCCTTCTGTATCTATTGAGATTGTCATTTTGGTTTTCTTTAGTTTGTCGATATTTGTGAGTTACACTGACTTTTGAGTGCTCCTGGGGTAATCCTACTAGGTCACAATATATTATCCTTTTTGTATGCCGTTTGATTTGTATTGGCAGTATTTTATTGAGGACTTGCCTTGATGGTCCTGAGAGATACCTGGATCTTAACGTGTCTTTACTCTTTCTGGGATCTCATTATAGTGCTGTCTTTAAAAAAAAAAATAAATTAGGAAGTTCTCTCTTCTTAGTTTTTTTTTTTTTAAGAACTATAAATTAAATTGGTACTACCCTTTGTTTAAGTACACTTGAGCCTGTAATTTTTCTTTGAGGGAAGGTTTGCTATGAATTGAATTTCTTTAAAAGTATGTGTGTATGTAGGGGAAGGAAGTTGAGGGCGATAGTGCAACCTGAGTGCTTACCTGGCATGAAGCTGACCCAGGTTCAGTCCCCTTCATGCCTTATCATCCCCTCAGCACCGGCAGGAGTAATTCCTGAGTAACCTCTGAGCATTGCTGGGTGTGGCCCCCAAACAAAACAAAAACCAAAAAAAGTATGTGGGGTGGCTCTCAGTGTGGGCACCCGTCCCATGTGTGAATAATCCCATGAAAAGAAACTTTCCCAGTGCAGTGCCCCAAAGAAGCCCTTCCTGCCCAGGTGTCACACAGGGGAAAAATCTTTTGCCAGTGCTTCTATCGTTTGGCTCCTCCCACAGATTAGAGCAATGTGGGTATGGGCGTGTGGTTTTTCAAGTTATTCTTCCAATCCATATCCCATCAGGTCTGCAACCTGACCTTGTACACTGAACTGTCACGAGGGCAGCCTGGCCGTCTCTGACCACCTTAGGCCTATAGTCTATCAACCCCTACTCTGGTCAATATTGCCCCCAAACCCACAAAAAGTAGCGGTGAGCACAAGAAACATTAGAAACACAATCAAACAGTAGCAGCAAGTTCAGGCCAAAGAACACATTCTCTGAATTAGGGCAGGGGCACCCCATAGGAACACAAAATTGGAAGAGAATATCTTTGATGAGAAGAGAAGAGACCACCATCCACCCCGTTCCCCTTGAGTACTCCCTTACAGTGAGGCGGTAGGGGGCAGGGGGGGGGGAGGAGGAGGGAGGGGCGGGAGAGGGAGCACACACCCACAGCGATTGGAAAGAGTCACCTCCAGACTACCACAGGCACCCTGAGGGCAACAGGGCAGAAACCCACCTCGAGCCTGTTCACTGTTGAACATCCAGTGGGTCAGAGAGGAAATCAGAAGGTTCCTGGAAACAAATGAGAGTGAGGACACAAGCTACCAGAACTTGTGGGACACAGCAAAAGCAGTGTTAAGAGGAAAGTTTGTAGTTCTGCAAGCATTCGCCAGAAAGGAAGAAAAAGTCCACATAAATAGCTTCACTTCACAGCTTAAGATCTTGGAAAATGACCAACAAAAGGAGCTCAAATTAGGCAGGAGGAAGGAAATAATAAAACTTAGAGCAGAAATTAATGAGCTGGAATAAAAAAAAATAATCCAAAAGATCATTGCTAAGGAGCGCGGCAGTAAGTGATTTTGTCCGATACTTAGTCCAGTTTCTGTCCTCTCCCTCCCTCCCCCCTCCCCCGACCCTTACACCCAGCAGTGCTCAGAGGCCACATCTAGGGGTGCTTGGCGAATCATATGCTGGATCTGAACCGTTATCCTTTTGTTTTTGTTTTGGGGGCCACACCTGGAGGTGTTCAGGGTTTACTCTGCACTACCTGGGCTTATATGGGGTTCTGGTGATTGAACTCAGTCAGCTGTTTGCAAAGCAAGTGCCCTGCTCGCTATATTATTGCTCCGGCCCCCTCAGAAGTGATAAGAAAATCAGAGTGTTTTGCCTTGCACATGGCCAACTTGGGTTTAATCCCTGACACCCCATATGGTTCCCTGAAGCCCGTCCAGGATTGATCCCTGGGGAAAGAGACAGAAGTTAGCCCTGAACACTGCCAAGTGTGGCGACCAAACAACAACAACAACAACAACAACAACAACAACAATAAAATAAGACTGGCAATGTCCTATTCCTCTGCCCTGAGCAGAGATGCTGCCTGCAAGACTTGCTCAAGGAAAACCACAGGACTGGAGCGATAGCACAATGGGTAGGGCATTTGCCTTGCAAGCGGCCGACCTAGGTTCGATTCCCAGCATCCCAAATGGTCCCCTGAGCACTGCCAGGAGTAATTCCTGAGTGCAGAGCCAGAAGTAACCCCTGTGCATTGCTGGGTGTGACCCAAAAAGCAAAAAACAAAAAAACAAAAAAAAAGGACACATTTTTAGGTAATTGTTGTGTTTTCTGCTCCTTTGCGTGTGATATATAAATCCGAGCTCATGGTTAACTGGTTGGGGGACAAGAGAGTGGGTTCCTGATGCAGGCAGAGTGACGCCAGAGGGCTGCCTAGGGTCTCCGCTCGCTCGGGAGACAGCTCTCAGCTAGAACAGGTCTGGCTGGTTAGGTGGATGGATCTGGGGAAGCTTTGCTTTGCGGCTTGTGATGCAAGTCATTTCTCCATCGTCCCATGAAGCCTGAAATTTGATCTCATTACTCACAAAGCCTTTTGGATTTGAGTGTATTGGGGGTGATACGAACAAAGGGCTCAGTCTGCCTTTGAAGAGTACAGGGAGGGGAGCCGTGGCCCAACCTCCCAGATTATGTCATCAATTTTTATTTGATTTTTTTCTGCCACCGCCTAGTGGTATTCAAGGTTTTCCTCCTGGCTCTGTGTTCTACAGGGGTTGTCCTTGGCAGGGTTCAGGGGACCATATGTAGTGCTGGGGATTGGACTCATATTGACTTCCTGTAAGCCTTCCCATCTTATCTCTCCGGCCTCCGTCATCAATATTATTTATTTATTTATTTGATTTTTAAGGACACATCTGGCTATGCACAGGGATTATTTCTGGTTCTGGGCTCAGAAATTACTCCTGGAGGTGGTTGGGGGACTGTATGGGATGCCGGAGATCAAATCTGGGTCGGCTGCATGCAAGGCATTACCCTACCTGCTGTACTATTGCTCCGGCCCCTCTGCCAGTAATTTTAAAATGAGATGATGTGCCAGGGGCCTTGTGGGCTCTTCCAGCCCTTGTGGTCTAGGATTCTACCTACAGAAGGAACAGCCCAGTACAAGGAAATAGTGACGCATGGGGTACTATGCAGAAACTCCCATCGCAACATTTCCCCAGGTGCCAGAGATGCACCCCAACCTGGAGATATCATTGTACACATACTCACAGTGTTTAGTCACCCACAGGAAAAGCACCCTCCTCCTCAATCCCCAACATGCAGGATTGCTGAGAGAAACTAGTAGGGTGTGGGTTCAGAGAATAGAAACTCATGTTCACATTATTCTAACAACAGCATGTTTTTCTTCTCTTTCTCTCTCTCTCTTCATCTCTCTCTTCTTTCTCTCTCTCCCTCTCCCCCTCCGTCTCTCTCTCTCTCTCTCTCTCTCTCACTCATTTCAGTCGCAGGAATTAAGCCAGGTCTCACGCGTGCAAGGCATGTCTCTACCCTGAGTCCAGCGCCCCTAAGAAACATGTTTATGGAAACAACAGGGCAGTAGAGGAGAGGACACCGCAATGATGGTGGAACGAGAGGAGAGCCACAAGCTGAAGAACAAAGCCACAACTCCATCTCATACCGTACTCACAAAGCATGAACTCAGAATAGATCAAGCCTATGTCTAAACACAGGCGCTGACTCTCTAACATGCTTCAAGGACAGCAGAGAGGCCAGAGTATAGGAAACCAGGAGGCTGCCTTTCATGCTAGAGACCCCACTTTAATCCCTGGCACTGCCTGGTCTCCCCTAAGCATTGGGGGTGCAGCCCTGAAGGCCCCTGATGGAGGCCACGAGGAGTGCCAGGTTGTTGGCATAACCCCCAGCACCGCATTCTCCCACCCTCGCCTCATATGCCACCTGGTTCGCCAAGATCCTTCAGGAGGGGCCCCTTGGCCCCCTGAGCACCACTTGGGGGACACCCCCCCAAATAATACAAAGGCCAACATGGGAATAAATCTCTTAATGTCATCTGAGCCATAAAGAGGAATGAAGTACTACTGTTTCGTGCTATAACATGCATGAACTTTGAAAATATGCCAAATGAACGAAATTAGTCACACAGGTCACAGACTCTAGGGTTCCCTATTGGAAATCCCGAAACAGGCACATTCAGAGACAAAAAGATGAGCAATTACCAGAGTCTAAAAGGAAGGTGCTGGAGGAAGGCGTTGGGATTGGACACTAAGGGAGTTTTTTTGTGAGGTGATAAAAGTATTCTAGGTAACTGGGGATAGTTCTCCCTGTAGAGCACCACCTCAAAGGTGTGAGGTTGTAAGACTCATCCCTGGTGGCACCACCTAACATGTGACCTCTGGTACCCTGCAGCAGTGTGTGTGTGTGTGTGTGTGTGTGTGTGTGTGTGTGTGTGTGTGTACGCGCGCACACGCGCACTTGTGCCACTCAGCTAGCACCACAGCCAAAATGTGGGAACATTGCACGCAGGGGTGTGAGTCATTGCAGCAACAGAAACGAAGGCAAGTGAGGAAGATTCTAGAATAAGATGTAGGTAAGAATGGTACGACCCTGTGACTGCGCTGAGTATATGCTTTCATAGGATGAATTAGGTGGTTTGCAATGGAATCTCAGTAACTTATAAAAATACTATCAGCTGAATGATGGGATCATGCTATTTCTACGCAGAGCAGGCCATTTTAGTTTCTGCATTCCATTGCCCAGCCAACAGCACACACTATATTCTCCAGAACTTCTTTTGCAAGAGACAGAAATCTGGTTTACACCAGCTTAAGTACAGACTAGCCTGCATTGACTAACAGAGCCAAAAATTACAGGGGTTTTTGGCTGAGGGAACAGCTAAGTCTCAAGACTTAGATGGCAGAATCCAAGAATCCCATCCTTCCACTTTCTGTTGGTTTCACTCTTGGGCTGAATCTTGCCTCTGTGGTAAGACAGCCACCAGTGGCTACACCATTCAATTTAGCAGCCAGAGCAAGTAAATTCTTTTTCTTAACAGAAATCCAAGATCATATGAGGCTGGAGAGATAACACAGAAGGTAGGGTGCTCGCCTTACACTCAACTGACCCAGGTTTCATCCCTGGCATCACACATGGTCCCTGGAGCACCACCAGGAGTAATCCCTGACTCTGTGGGCAGAGCCAGGAGGAAGCCCTGAGCATGGCCGGGTGTGGCCCCAAAATAAACAAATGAAGAAATAACTCAAGATCACATTTTGTCATATCTCTCCCAGGAGGGTGTAACTGACTGCCTTAGGGAAGGGGGACAAAATGTAGTGAGTTTGATAGATTCAAAAACGGATTTTTTTTTCCTGTGGCAGTTTGGGGATGAAATTCTGTGACAGGTTTACTCAGGGCTTCCTCCTGGCTCTGTGCTAAGGGATCACTCCTGGCAGTGCTCGGGAGACCCTATCAGGTACAGGAGATTGAAGGTCAGTAAGGTGGACATTTTACCTCTGTACTACCTCCTCAGCCTTCCCAAATCAAATTCTTTCAAACAAGTGACCTTTGGGTATTTGGGGGAAAAAAAGTGACCTTTAGGTATTTGGGGGGATTTTGGAGAAAACACTCATTTATGCGGCACAAATGGTTTAAAACTCACACTTTGCAAACCACAGCACTCAAAAGGAGAGATAACAAAAGGAAATGCCCTGCCACAGAGGCAGGGTGTGAGGGATACTGGAATTAGTGGTGGTGGAGAATGGGCACTGGTGAAGGAATGGGTATTCGATCATTGTATAACTGAAACCCAAGCACAAAAATTTGTAAGTCTCTAACTGTACCTCATCATGGTGTTTCACTAATAAAAATTTTTAAAAATTTGAGATAAAACAAAACAAAACAATAAAACCCCACACTTTCATAAACAGCAGATTGCTGGGGCTGGAAAGATAGTATGGTGGATAGCCTGCTTGCCTGGCACACAACTGGCACCACACATAATCCACTGGGCCCCTCCAGGAGTGATCCCTGAGCCCAGAGTCAGGAATGAGCCCTGAGCACAGCCAGGGCCAGAATAACAAAATAAAGCTAAACTAACAGATCGCAAAAGTGACAGATGAGTTAGCAGCTTGCATTTCAGTTCGTGAGGTCCTCGGCACAGAGACCGGGTGGTTGGGTTAGGCTGAGTTATGATTAGTGGGTTAGGTTGTGTCACAGACGGGCCTTTCTGAGGAGGATGGGGTTGACCTTGTGGCCCTCTGTAGGCCACAGAGATCTGCACTTGGACTTGACCTGACTGGCCTGTTGTTCAGCTTCTTAGATATCAAAATAGAGCATGCTTGTTAGATGGAAGGTTGTGTGATCTGCTCATACTCTGAATGCTGAACCAAAGGAGCTTTTATTTTCTTTTTCTTTTTCTTTTTTCTTTTGGATCATTTCCCACATTCACAAATGTATTATAATTTAATAAGTCCCACACACCAGTCCCTAGCTTCCCCAGTGTTCCACTCATGGGCAGTTACGTGGTTCCCCACACCCTCACAGCCTAACTTTCCCTTCCTCATTTGATTTTGAAGCAAAAAAAAAAGTGTGTGTGTGTGTGTGTGTGTGTGTGTGAGAGAGAGAGAGAGAGAGAGAAAGAGAGAGGGAATTTTTGTAGTGCTAAGAATGGAATCCAGGGCCTCACTCATATATGCAAAGCACATACTCTGTGGGCTGGAGACAGAACAGGTTTATACCCAGGAGGCCTGAGTTTTAATGTTGTTTTGGGCCCCATACTTGGTAGTACATAAGGATTACTCCTGGCTCAGTCACTGCTCAGGGGTCACCACTGGTGGTGGTCAGTACCACATCTGGTGCAGCCTCTCTGGCCTGAGACCTGGACTATATCCCCAGCACTGCACGGTAGCCTAAGCCCCACTGGGAGTGATCATACCCCTGGTACAGAGCAGGAGGAGTGATTAGACACTGCTGGATGTGCTCCCACACTATACACACATAACTAAATTAATAAAAATAAAAGCATGATGCTGAAGAGATAATATAGGATAATAAACGTGCCTTGCATACGGCAGATCTCTCTTTGGTCCCCAGAACCACATATGGTCCCTCAAGCATCACCAGGAGTGATCCCTGAGCGCAGAGCCAGGACAAGCCATGAGAACTGTTGGGTGTGACTCTAAAACCTAAATAAAATAAAAGCTTGTGTTCTACTGCTGAGCCACATTTATGATGCCAACAGGTATATTTAATTAAAGTATTAATTTTTTCAGACCTTTTTTTGGTTTGTTTTTGGGTGAGACTCACTGGTGCTTAGGACTTACTCCTGGCAAGGCTTGGGAGACCATATGGGATGCCAGGGATTGAACTTGGGTCCACCGTGTGTAAGGCAAGCTCCCTATCCTCTGTACTATTGCTCTGCCCCCAGATATATATATTAATTTAATTTAATTAATTCAATCATTTAGTTGGTTTGAGGGGCCACACCCAGCGGTGCTCAGGTGTTACTCCTGGCTCTGCATTCAGGAATTATTCCTGGCAGACATGGGGGACCATATAGAATGCCAAGGATTGAACCCAGGTTGGCCGCATGCAAGGCAAACACCCTACTTACAGTACTATTACTTCGGTCCCTGCCTGATATATTTTTTAAGAACAAAAGCTCTGGGTTGGAGAGGTAGTCTAGGGGCTGAGACACTTGCCTTGCTGGTGGCCATCTCTGGCTTGATGCCCAAGCCTCCTCAGGAGTGAACCCCTGAGCACAGAGCCAGGAACAATCCCGGCGCACTCTTGGATGTGACTCAGAAGAACAAAAACTTGATTGTCACATCTAAAATGAAACCTCACTAATTCCTTATTACCATCATTGTTTAAATATCCATTTGTTCTCATTTCCAATTGTTTCATAAAAGCGCAAGTTGTGTTGAACACGTTGACAAGGGCCCACACCAGTATGGGCTCATGCTGGAATGTGGTTTAATTAACACACATTGCAGCACCAGGACCAAACTTAAATCAGGATCTGTCCCTGTCTGGCCCTCACAACACATCCCTGATGAAGGGACAGTATTTCTCCTGGAAAAGGCTCAGAGAGCTCGAACACAGGGTCACTGGGGGTGAACGGCAAGGCCCTGAGTTCTGCTCCCTGCCGGGGAGGCCTGAAGTGCAGTGACCTCGGCGAGGAGGCCAACCTCCGTGCCCTCCCAGGAGCTTCTGGTCTCGGCCTTTTCCAGTTGCGGTGCCAGGCTCAGCTGGGCATGGAGCCCTAGGGAATATGGCATGTCAGCACTCACAGTTGTTTCATGTCTAGACAGAGGGAGGGGTGGCTTCAAGGACTCGGCAGAAACACCCACTGAGAACTTGATCTCCACATGGCCTGAGCGACTGCCTCCATATCAGATCTGTGGGCCTGAGCCGAGGGCTGGACGCAGCCACAGAGAAGAAAGCGTCTCTGAGTTTCTTCCTGCTTTTCTCCTTAAGCAAAAATCCTAGATGACCGGAGTAGCCGGCGCCCAGGTCAGCCTCCCCAGCCAGGGGCAAATGGTGGGGTCGTGTTCTGCCACACCACTGCCAGGAGGCCCTCTGGCTCAGGCCCTTCCCGTGCGCCGTGGCTTCTGTGCCCAGCCAGGGAGGTCCAGGGTGGGAACCCAGGTGAGGTGAGGGTGCGAGAGCACCCGCGGGGGAGGGCAGGGCTGGCCCAACCGGTCAGGCGCTCCGGGAAAGGGCAAGTCGGATCTGGTTCTGCAGAGCCTGAGCACGCTGACTCAGGGCCTGGCCAGTCAGGTGACAGCGTGGGGACAGCTGTTGCCTGGGTGTTTTTAGAAAACTTTGGCTGCCAAATACTCTCATGGGCTGCGTCTGCACCTCCTCAGAAGCAGGCGGAGAAAATGGAAGCGTCTCCTTCATGAGCTCAGGGCAGGACCTGGTCTGGTTCTGTTCAGCTCTGCAGAAGGAAACGGGAGCAGACATCAGCGGAGTCACTATGAAGGCCCTTAGAATCCTCTCGAAGTCATAAATCTTCCGCTTCTATTTCTTTTCTGTTTGTTTGTTTTGGGGTCATGCCCCCAGCGGTAGTGGGGGGGGGGTACTGTGTGGAGTCAGGATCAAACCCTTGGCTCCCAGCCCAGCCCTTTGAATTCTCTCTCCAGCTCACTCTTAGAGCTTTGATGCGCCTTGCCAGGAAACCAGTATGAAGGTTAGGATAGCAGCGCCTGGTGTCAGGAGCACCTGCCATCAAAATAGAATGTTATTATTTGTTCATTCTATGTAGGACTTTAATCAAGTTTTTTTTCTTTCATTTTTCTTTTCTTTTTGTTTTTGTTTTTGGACCATACCCTGTGGTGCTCAAGGCATACTCCTGGCTCTGCTCTCAGATATTACTACTGACAGTGCTTGAGGGACCATATGGGGTGTTGGGATCGAACCCGGGCTAGTCACAGGCAAGGCAAATGCCTCATCCTCTGTACTCTCTCTTTTGCCCCAAGTTTCTCTCTCTCTCTCTTTCCTTCCTTCCTTCCTTCCTTCCTTCCTTCCTTCCTTCATCCACCTCTCCTTCCCTCCCTCCCTCCCTCCCTTTCT
>JAOXYA010062427.1:0-11844 GCA_028565675.1 Sorex palustris | reverse complement strand
GCAATATTGACTTCTTTTTCCTTTATATGTATGATTAATATTTGGTGGAATTGATGATATTTAGCTAGACTATTCCTGTGACCTATGTTTTAATGGGACTTTCATCACATTTATTTGTGGGATTGAAAAGTTTCTGTGGAAATGAAAGTACTAAGACAGAATGAAGGGATATCTACATCGCTAGCAGCTGCTTTGTATTAATTTCTTTCAAAGTTTAAATTTTATCATTAGCAATGAATTGCCTTCACATGGTCTCTAAACATTATGAGTTAATGATAGTTAATATAATTAACTATTAGTTATTATATACATAATAGTGTAAAAATTCCAGATTGCTTAAATTCCTTTAGAGAGAGATCATCTTCATAAAAACAAACTCCAGTTGCCCTTTTATGTTTGTTTTTACCTCATCATTTATTTTTTCAGTGAACCTTGTAGAAGTTCCAAGTCATATCTACCTTTGTTTCCATAATCATTTCCTCTTTTAGTTATAATTTCACATGGTTGTAAACATCACCTCTTGCAAAATCATGTATTTCATATACTCTCAACATCAATCTTCAGCCAGGAGTCAAGGAACACACTTAGTAGTGATTGGGGATCAGAACCTCCTCAAAGGCTCTTGTGTAAAAGGCATGTACTCCAGCTATCTACCTGACCTTGTAAAAACATACTTTACATTAATAATCCTATGATGAATTGGACCCAATATTCTTCTAGATTGTGTTAATATTTTATTTTTATTTTTAAATTATTTTTAATTTTTTAAAATAATTTTATTTCTTGAATCACTGTGAGAGCAGTTACAAAGCTATTGGGTTTCAGTCACAGCGACTTGGGGTCTCGTTGGATTGGGGGGAAAAGGGCTGTCTCCACAACCATTCTGTGAGGACCCGCATGTCTCGTCACTGCGGGCCCAAACCTGATTGTCCAGTGGCCTCTGGAGGATGGTGGTCACCAAGCCACTAAGGGGGAGCAGGCGGAGGGACAGTACCCTTTCCCCCCCTTGGGTGGCCCAGCAACAGTAACCTACTGCGCAGTCCAGACACATTTCTGCCAAAATCCACTGGGTTTCGAGATTTGTTTCTGAGTCTCTGGGATCTTGGTCATTAAACAGCTTGATCAGGAGCCAGAGATGCCGTTTGTGGGTGGCAACTTGGGTTCTTGTTTGGATGGGGAGGAAAAGGCCGGCTCTACCCCCCATCCCATTGGCTCAACGTGTCTCATCACTAAGGGCCCAAACCTGACTGTCCAGTGGCCTCTGGAGGATGGCGGCCAGCAGGTTGCCAGGGGAAACAGGCCAAGTCACGAAACCTATTCCCTCCTGGGTTGGCCCAGCGCCTGTAACCTACTGCAGGGTCTGGATGCATTTCTGCCAAAAGCTGTTGGGTTTCGAGATTTGTTTCTGAGTCTCAAGGATCATGGCTGTCAAGCAGTTCAATCAGGAACCAGAGAGGCCGTGCCTCCAATTATATAGCAGAGCCGGAGGTGGTTTGTGCACGTGTCTCCCACATACTTAACTTTTGTCCGTTTACTTTCTTGGTAAAGTTTTCCCCAAGATTTTAGGGTCTGGCCAAAGGCACAGCAGCAATTTTGGGGTATCTGGAAGTCTGAAGGCGCCATCAGGCTGCTGATGCACTTGTCTCAAAGGTACACATTGACTTGCTGGTGGCACCATATCTCCGTGTTAATGCATTTTTAATACAATAATTTTTCTGAACAGAAGGGTTTTATTTTATATGGATCATTTTTTAAAGCATTTGTCTTGCTTTTCTTAATGCCATTATGTATTTCTATCTCGATTTTACAAATTATTGCCAGTAGGAGATTCGACCCCAACTTAGTGGAGGAGCAAGTTTCACTGGGGTAGCTTATGTGAAGTTAGGAGGAGAGAGGTGGCAGCTTCAAGAAAGAAATCTACCACTTCCCTTCTTTGCTCACCTTGGTCACCTGAGAAGCATTTGGGAAATTCAGGACTGATGAAAGATTGTGATGAATCTTGGTACAGCATTGATGTTCATATCCTATTTGCCTGATGAGGCACCCATCAAGCTATGTCTGAAGCCCACTTATTCTGTCCTGCATAGGGGGTGATCCCTGCCACACAATTTCCCAGGAAGCCATGAACACAGTCTATAGCAAGGAATTGCTCTTTGCAGAAAAGGAAAGTCAGTTCTAAATCATTTTTTTTTGAAAAGACAACAGTAGACAATTTATTTTCTATTGCTGATTGATCCCCTGCATCCCATAGGCTTCCCTGAGTATGGTCAGGAGTGATCCTTGAGCACAGAGCCAAGAGTAAGCTCTGAGCACCCCAGGGTGTGACCCAAATGCTACAACAACAGAAAAGTGTCATAAAGGTTGTAGAGGAATCAGGCTGAAAGGCCAGAGGAGCCCAGTCCTGGGACTGGAGGGGGAGTTGGAGAGAGCCAGTTCTCTTGGCTTCCTCGGCTGTTTGTCTCACAACCCAAGATGTGTGCACAGACCCTCTTCTCCTGGACAACAAGACAAATGTGGGGGCTGGATGGTGAGGGCCCCTCCATTTCTTATTATTAGGCATTCAGTGAATGTCAAAAGGGGGATGGTCTCCTTGCAGTGTGAGCCAAGAACAGGCTAGCAGTTGACCTAACGGCCCTCTTGTCCCCAGCCCAAGGCAAGACTGATGGTTTTCATCAACCCCCAGCCCCGGCCAAGGGAACCAATGTCAGAGGAAGGTTCAGGAGGCTGAGACAACAGGCTAATACGGCTCTGGGAACCCCGTGCTCTGTACAGGCCTTCATTTGTTCCTTTGATGAACAAATGGGCAGTGAGTCTGAGCAAACTCTGAGGCCAGGCTTCAAACTCGAGCTCCAAGCTTTGTTTTTCTACTAGTTATCCCTGGTGATTCATGGGCTTGATGTGAGATTTAACCTAGCAGAGAGTCAAAGCCCTATAAATATTATTAAAATACTATTCTTTGACTGGCAAAGCCTGGCAAGCTCCCCGTGACGTATTCAATATGCCAAACACAGTAACAACAAGTCTCACAATGGAGACGTTACTGGGCCTGCTGGAGCAAATCGATAAACAACAGGAAGATAGTGCTACCGTGCTATCCTAATTTTACATTAAATTTTTTTTTGCTCATTTTCTATTATGGTGTTTATGACTTTACTGATATTTTAATAATTTTGAAACTGTTGTATGTTATTTGTATTAAAATGTTTTCTCCCATGTCACTTATGTTTATAATACCGTAAGTTTTAGCTAGATTCTTACAAAGCTTAAATTTCCTATTTTCCTTTTAATGGTTCTTGGGTCACCTGTTCTGCTTAGAATATTACTCAGGGACCAGAATGACAGTATGGCAATAAGGCATAGCCTTATTTGCCTAGCATGTGGCCAACCGGGGTTCGATCCTTGGCATTCCATGCGGTGTCCCCAATCGCTGATTTTTCATTTGTTTGGGGGTGATACCTGGCAGTGCTCAGGGATAACTCCTGGCTCTGTACTCCTGACAGGGCTCTGGGGAATACACAGGGAGCCAGAGATCAAACATTATTTGGCTGTGTGCAAGGCAAGTATCCGAACTACTGTACTATCTCTCCAGCCCCACTCAGTCTTTAATATAGCTAAATTTTACTTAAATTTTTTAAAAAAATAGTTTATTATTAATATTGTAAAACTAATTTTTAAAAGATAAAAATAACTAATTATTCCAAGCAATTTTTAATAAATTATCCTCCAAACGCCACTGTCATCTTTACAGTAAATTAAACTCTCTTAAATATTCAGCTGTTTTTATTTTTTGTACCATTCCATACTATCAACACTTTGACATCTCATACACAAATGCCCAAGCCTGTTTATTCAAAATCTTGACTTTGCAGTATATTAATTCCTCCAAACAAGCTTTAAAATCCATGCATAAACTTACCTGCTGACACTCTTCTTGCTATTTTACATGAACTTAAAAAGGGCATATTATCTTAGGAACATAATAGGCTTGTCTATTTAAGCCATTTCTCAAAATTCTATTTCTTTAATAACTATAATTTCTTAGCATTTTCTTTTTACTTCTATGTGTGTCTATTTACCAACTCTACATAAATAAAACTTTTTTCGGCAATATCTGAATAAAACATCATCCTCTACTGAAATGAGAGTATCATTAAAAAATCTTTACGAACTATTTTAGCTAACATATTCTGTACTTTCTCTTTTTCAGAGAGGCAAGACCCAGTGCTGCTTCAGTGCGCACCCCTGGCTCCGCACTCAGATTTCACTCCTGGTGAGGCCTTGGGGTAGAGGTGTATATGGGGTGTTGGGGATCAAACTGTGATTGGCCATACGCACGGCCTGATTTAGTCTTTTTTCATAATCTACACCTCGCCCACTGCACTGTATCTCTTCAGACCCTCCATGACTTTTTATGAAAGTGTAAAATTAATCTAAATCAGTAACCTTCATCCCTTTCAAGATTGAACAGTAGTGAAAATAAATTTATTCTGTAGACTACTAAGGCAGAAACACAAACCATTATTTTTGGGATGTATAGATATCCCAAAGGGCTGGAGTGTACTTTGCAGGCAGGTGGCCTGGCTGGGTTCAATCCCTAGCACTACACTCTCCCTCAGCACTGAGCCAAGGGCAGCCCGAGACCACTAAATGTAGACCCCAAACCAGGAAAACAACAAACATTATTTGTAAAAATATATATGCAAATCTATACTTGTATCACTATTCTCCCGTTGTTCATCGATTTACTCAAGTGGCCCAGTAACATTGTGAAACTTGTTACTGTGTTTGGCATATCAAATACATCACATGCAGGCGAGATACTCTCGGTAGCTTGCCTGGCTCTCCGAGAGGGGCGGAGGAATCGAACTCAGGTCGGCCATGTTGGCTGCGTGCAAGGCAAACGCCCTACCGCTGTGCTATTGCTCCAGCGATAATTTTTTAATTTTAAAATTAAAAATTGAGAAAAAATTTTAGCATTTAAAATGAAGAAGCACACATTAAGACATTGTGATTTACATAGTTGAGTTTCAGGCATGTAATGGTGTGACACTAATCCCACCACCAGTGTCCCCAGGTCCCCTTTTACCTCCCAGTCTACCTCCTTGACAGGCATATTTTTCCCCCACCTCAGGACTTACTCCTGAATCTCTGCTCAGGGATCACTTCTGGTGGTACTCTGGACCATATGTGTCATGTTGGGGATCGAACCAGGGCCTGCTGCATGCAAGGCAAGTACCCTCCTACTATATATTCCTCCAGCCCCCAGCAGGCTCATTTCCTAGTTTGCTTGCTGTCATTTGTGTGTCCTGTTTACAGTGCTGTTGGCTCTGCAGTGCAGATAGAGACATGTGCCGAAAATCCTCATCACAGATGGAACCCAAGTGTCTGGCCCCTGCCCTGCTCTCCTGTGTTCATCTCTTCTTATCCCCCTGTCCCTTGGTGTCTTTCCTTCCCTGTTCTTCTCACTTCTATAATCCAAGGCCAGCACAAGCTTTTTGAGAGGGGTGAGACCCAGGCTGAGAAGGAAAGGGCAGCAATCAAGTGAGAATTTGCTTTCTCTGGACGTGGCTCACAGGGAGAAGGGGGAAGGCAAGAGGCAGCGTGATCAGGATGTGGCAGCATTCAGCCATGGAAGAAAGGGAAATATCCACCAAGAATTGCAGCCTTCCTCCCCCCCCCCCCTCCTTTGGTCTAGCTCCCTTTTTGTGTCCCGGTAAATGATGTATTCTTGGCTGAGTAAATGGTGCCGTCAGAGTAGTGACGTGTGTGTGTCTGTGTGTTGTGCTGCGGCTACAGTCGGGGTGGTGGGTGGGGTGTTCATCATGGTCTGAGGATGGTGGTGGTGGAGGAGGTGGCTCTAGGACCCTGCAGAGTTCTTTCCACCCACCCCTGACTCGATATAATTATTCTCATTTATCTGTATGATTATCTTGGAAGGGCTCTAAAGCAGTCATTGTTCTGATTAAGAAAACGACCATGTTGATGTCTTTCAAGAAATCCCCAGATTTCCAGGAACTTGTCTGAATGAGAATGTTAAGGCCACTTTTCTATTTGTGGTCCCTTGGCCTGCCTCCAGCTCTCAACCAGTTAAGTTGTTTGTGTCTCTGAGGCTGGTTCACACACGTGCTCGCTCTTACTCATGGATTCCCTTTCTGCTTGGCGAAGATATTTTCAGCCGCGTGTCTTACAACCTTCCCAAATCCCTCCGAGCAAAGGCAGGGCTTTTATTTCCCCCATGAAGCCTGCCTTGCAGTGGCATTTGTCATATGGCCATGTAGTATTGTTGAGCCTCTGCACACACATTGTCTCCTTGTGCCCCAGCGAGAGGTATAGGGGACAGGCAAGTGTCGTTATCTCATGTACCTTCTGATTATTCCATACTGTTACATTCATCATATCACTGATGAGTGGGTGAAATAAATTATTCGAGGTTCGTAAGTCCAGAACAGGACCAAGATTTCAGGACTTGATCCCTTTACCAGCCTTGTTCTTGCCCTGCCTCTCTCCCATGACTCGATTCGTGCTTCCTCCTGGCTTTATCCTTGCTTCCATCATTCGGTCTCAGTTCACACCAGCTTCTCAGCTCATACACAGATCTAACAGATGAGTCTCTGGTGGTAACTTGCCTTCTAGCTTCCCTTAATATTGGATTGGATTGTGGTGTGTAATTCTACTAAATTGTTCCCGTTTGTCCTAATCTCCCCACTGAAGAAAAACATCTCTAATTAAGAAGACTGTACAATAACTTCTGTGCATTCCCAGGACTTGTTTGGGTGGTGACTTATATAGCGTAGAGATACTCAAATCTAAATTTCAGTAGAGATAAACACAGATAATATCATGGGTCAGGCACTTGCCCTGCACACAGTGGACCCCAGTTTCATCCTCAGCACTGCAAGAGGTGCCCCTGAATACCACCGGGAGAGATCCCTGAGTGCAGAGCCAGGAGTAAGCCCTGAGAACTACCTGATGTGGCCCCCAAACAAAACAAAACTTATGTTTTGTTTACTTATGTTTTGGTGAGAGGCACATTTGGCAGTGCTCAATAATTATTCCTGGTGGTCTCAGAGGACTATATAGGGCTCCTGGGATTGAACCTGGTCAGCAGTGTGCAAGGCAAGTACTATCACTCCAGCTCCTAAAATCTGAATGTAGTATGTGTTGATGGTGGTCTGTGGTAGGGCTGTCCCCAGCAGTGCTGGGCCTGATGGTTCAGTGTTCTGGCCCTATGGTGCAATGTTGCTGGGCCCATTTTACACCTGGAGGTGCTAGAAGGAAGGAACGACATGGTGGCAGAAGTCAAGTAGGGCCTCATGCATGCAAGGTGTGGGCTCGCTCCCTAGGGCTTCCAGAGACTGAATTTTAATGAAGTAGACCTGAAATGGATAAAACGTGCTAACACAGTGTCACTTCAATAAAGAAGTAAAGGCTGAATGTTACGGGGGAAAAATAACTCCACCGAGGTATATTTATACATCATAAAGTTCTTCTGAGAATAGAATGCATTACTTTTTTTAAAAAGTAAATTTACCAACCTGTAAAATTGTCACCATAAATCAGTTTTAGAACAGTTTCACTCCCATAGTAAGACTCATCATTTACACAAATAGTCCTGTTTTTATATTTTTCAGTCTTCTAATTTTTAAGAGATCACAGATTTGCATGATAATGCTCAGAGCAATAAGTGAAGAGTGGGGGAAAGCAGCAGGGTCAGGAACAGAATTTTAGCTTGTGTGGGAAGAGGGTAGTTTGAACCACACCTAGCTATGCTCAGCGCTTGCTCCTGGTTTTGCTCTCAAGGATCACTCCTGGTGTTGCTCAGGAAACCATATATGATACCAGACAGGGGACCAGGACTGGTTGTGTGAAAGTCGAGTGAGTGCCTTCACCCCTGCACCCTACAGCTTCATCATTGTCAAAGCGGGAATACAGTATCTTACCAGGGCCCATGGACAGCCCATGCGAGAGCACTTGCCTTGCAGATAGGGGCCACAGTTTAACCCTTTGTAGCTTTTACATGCTGAGTATAAATGGGCTGCACTGTCTCATTTGTGGTTCTTGGTGTCAAAACAAAGAGTGTGACCCGCCCTGTCCCCATCAGTAGCAGAGCGACCCAAGGAAGCATGAGCACTGAAGTGGCACGTGTGATCCGATCATTGAAACAGCCAAAGAGAAGGGAAGGAGAGAAGAATGGCATGTCAATAAGAAGCTGATGTCTCTTTCTTTCTTATGCCTCACATGTTTTTACTGATGGATGCGAACCTGGACTGTCTGTCTCTGGTTTGGCCGAGATCCCAAAGACCAAGCAAGAACAGCGTAAGAGGTCCCTCCTTCCAGGAACCTGGGCAGGTGGAACTTGTTCAGAAAACAATTGTCACTCCAGTGTGTGTGTGTGTGTGTGTGTGTGTGTGTGTGTGTGTGTGTAGTGTGATTTGAAGTTGGGTTCTTGTGAGCACATGGGGGGTTTAACAAAGTGTTTATGTTTCACTCTGAATCATATGGGTGAAACCTTCCCTGAACTGAAGACTTGTCCCCTTGCAGTAGTGAGTTATGTGCTTTTAGAACCTCACCTTCACCCTAAACCTGGACTTGTGAAGGGCTATGGCTGGAGCCCATGAGAAACTCTGAGGAAGGGGCAGCAAGGAGCTGGCCTAGCTTAGCAGGGCCCAGATGATGAAGGTACCTGCAGGGACCATGTGGATGTGCCAGGATTTTATTTTATTTTTATTTTTTTTCTTCTCTTTGGTTGTTATCTTGCTTGCCTTGTGCTGGGCTATACATTTGGTTGTGCTGACTACACAGGGATTTTTAAAAAATTAATTAAATTGATTATTTATTAAAATAATCCATTAATTCCTCATTGGTTTGGGGTCATACCTGGTGGTGCTCAGAGCTTACTCCTGGCTCTGTGCTCGGCTCTGGTGGTGCTTGAGGTACCATATGTGGTGCTGGTGATCCAACTTGGGTTAATCTGTTTGCACAACAGGCACCCTTGCCTTCTCTCTGACCTGATTGTCTCTAAAATTTTTTCCTTTTAGAGTTTGGGATGGAAGTCAATTTATTGTTATTAAAAAATTCCTTGAGGGGACTGGAGCAATAGTGTGTGGCTTGAGCATTCCATATGCTCCCCAGAACACCTCCAGGAGTAACTCCTGAGTGCAAAGCCAGGAGTAACCCCTGAGCATTGCCTGGTATGCCTGCCAAAAGCTAACAAACAAAACCAAACAAAAATTATTATTGACGTGGTGTGTGAGATGTTGGAATTATATGCATGAGAAATCATTATTAGCAGTATGTAAATAGCAGAATGCCAATCAGTAAATAATTTAAACAATTTTTAATTTGAGGCTCTTTGATTTTCAGTGCTGTTAATGATTGGGCTTCATGCACACAGTGTTCTAACACCACAGTCTCCACCAATTCTCTCCTCCCCCCCCCACACACACACACTTGGGAGAGTAGTGTGCACTATTAAATGTGTTTTAGGGTAAAATTTCTTGCCTCTTCAAAGTATACTTTGGAATATAAAAAATGCACTGTGGACTGGGGTGATATCTTAAATGGCTAGTGCTCATGCTTTGAGTGCAGAATCTCGAGAACTGCATGGTTCCTGGAGCACTAAGTCAGAGGGTAACCCTGAGCACAACTGGGTATGGACCCAAATCTAATCAGTCAATCAGTAGGGCTTTGGGCACTGTACTCACAAATACTGCATGAGAGGCAGAATAAACACACACACACACACACACACCAAGAGAGAGAAAGACTAAAAGGGAGAGAGAATATTTTAATATAAATTGGCTATATGTTCCCTAACTATTCTTGATACATGGAGTTTTAGTCTATAGAGATCATACAAAAATAACCATTTACAGTTTCACCATCTGGGAGGCAGAGCTATAGAGTTTGAGAATCCAACAAGCCTAGAGTTAAAACTCTCAGTACTTCTCAATGAGCTCCTTAACTTTTCCAGTTTTCAGGCTTGTTGGGACTGGTAAATCATAGAACGATACAATCATTGTCTTTGACAAAGTCTGGAACTTGCATTTTTTCTGTATACAAAGTAGATTTGATTATTTTACTTTGACTGATGAAAATAAATATGAATATTCCATGCAGATATTTAATATCGAGAGATCTTAAGTAAACATTAATAGAGAACCCTAGAATTTTTCATCACATAACTCTTGGGATTTGGCAACTTCCGTGGTATTTTACTGCTATTTCTTTTATTTGTATTAAAAGTGTTAAAAAAAAAAGATTAAAAAAAAGTGTTGGAAAGTTTTATAAATCAGTTTTCAACTCTGAGAGTAGAAAGGAAATGACCCCAAAATGTAATTCTGTTTTTCTCCAGAACATTTTCATATTTACCAATTTTATTTTATTTATTTATATATTTTTAAGTTTTGGGGTCATACCCGGCGATGCACAGGGGTTACTCCTGGCTCTGCACTCAGGAATTACTCCTGGCGGTGCTCAGGGGACCATATGCGATGCTGGGAATCGAACCCGGGTTGGCCGCATGCAAGGCAAACGCCCTACCCGCTGTGCTATTGATCCAGCCCGGGAATCATATTTTTATTAAAAGTGAATGTCTTGGACTGGGGATGGAGCTTGCAGGTAGGGCCCTTAACTCATATCTATGAGACCCTGGATTCAATCTCTGGTGTCCCATAGCAACTAATTAATGAAAGAATGTCTGAGGCTGGAGTGATAGCACAGAGGATAAGGTACTTGCCTTGCAGACAGCTGACCTGGGTTCGATCCCCAGCACTCCATAAGGTCTCCAGAGCCCACCAGGAGCAATCCCTGAGAGCAGAGCCGGAAGTAAGCCCTGAGTAACAGCCAGATGTGTCTCAAGGTTTTTTTTCTTTTTTTTTTTTAATAAAGATTGGAGGGATTTTTTAATGTAATTGACTTTTTTTCCCCACTGTACCACTGTAGCACTGTCATCCCATTGTTCATCGATTTACTCAAGCGGGCACCAGTAATGTCTCTATTCCTCACAGCCCTGAGATTTTAGCAGCCTCTCCTTATTCATCTATCCCAATGATGAGAGTCTCTTTCGGAGTCAGGGGAATGAGACCTGTTATCGTTACTGTTTTTGGCATATCGATAACACCATGGGGAGTTTGCCAGGCTCTGCCAGTAACCAGGATACTCTGCTACCGGGATACTCTCAGTAGCTTGCCGGACTCTCCAAGAGGGACCTTTTATGGGGGAGGGGGGAGCCACTCAATGCTACCTTACCCCACCTTCCAGAAATCTACCTTCCTTGGGGGGAGGGACTCCCAAGTGGTGATCCAGAGATCTGAGGGCCCCACTGGCTACTCTTTATTTATTATTATTTTGGCTTTTGGCTTTTTGGGTCACACCCAGCGATGCACAGGGGTTACTCCTGGCTCTGCGCTCAGGAATTACTCCTACTGTTGCTTGGGGGAACCATATGGGATGCTGGGGATCGAACCCGGGTTGGCCACTGTACAAGGCAAATGCCCTACCTGCTGTACTATTGCTCCAGCCCCCACCGGCAACTCTTGACCAACTGGGCTGATGGTTCAGTGCGAAGGATGTGGTGCTGCTGGGGCCCTGTGGAATTGGGGGTTCTCGGGACCCTCCCACTTCTACCCCCCAGCGACGGCGGTGCTGGGGATCTCGAGGGCAGCACCAGGCAATGCCTGTGGAACTGTGCGGTGCTGGAAATTCAGCACGATGCTATCTCTAGGCCTCTAAATCGTCCTTCTTTACGAAAACAAGCAGAGGTGGGAATGCCGACTGGTTCAGCCCTTTTGGAAAACAGTATGGACGATTCTCCAAAAATTAGAAATTGAGCTCCCATTTGAC
>JAOXYA010062418.1:0-11844 GCA_028565675.1 Sorex palustris | reverse complement strand
AGTCTCCAATGGAGACGTTACTGGGCCCGCTCGAGCAAATCGATGATCAACGGGAGGGCCTTTACCTTTACCTTACCAGGGTCATAATCTGGATGTTACTTTTTGGATCATGAGAGAATTTCTCCATGGCCATGCTCTTAACATATAATTAAGTATTATGGTGATTTGGCCAGTCCCATTTCGCTGCCTGCTAGCTCACTGCTTGCCCTGGGTCCACCCAGTCTCTCAACGGGATCCTGTTTTGGAGGTGCTAGGAAGTAAGGGCAACTGAGGCTTAAATCGAGAAAATAGATGGCCAGGAGTGAATATCATTCGGAGTCAATTAACTCCCAAGTTACAAAAGCATAGAATCAACTGTCTTCCTGTGTCTATACGATAAGGACATTGCTCTGAATTGACTACGCAACAAATTTAAGAAGAGGAGGAGAAAAGAAATATTTAAAGTGAACACAAAGAGATTACAAATTAACACAGAGGAGTAGAGCACTGTGATGGGAGTATCATTGTAACCCTGTCATCCCATTGTTTGCCAATTTACTCGAGCAGGCACCAGTAACGTCTCTATTCCTCCCAGCCTGAGATTTAAGCAGCCTCTCCTTATTCATCTTTCCCAATGACTGGAGGCTCTTTCAGGGCCAGGGGAATGAGACCTGTTATCATTACTGTTTTTGGCATATCGAATATACCCACAGGGAGCTTGCCAGGCTCTGTCCATGTGGGCGGGATTACCGGGCATATATCGGGCATATATATATATATATATATATATTTATATATTTTGTTGCCTACTGTCTGAACCCCATCAAATATGGTGTGGTGATTATGGAAAAGGGTAGGAAGTGTCTTATGTGTCGTGCAGCTGCAAAGTGACCTGGAGCGTGGCAGTGGTTGGCTAGTGGAGGTCGACTATGGGGGCTAGGTCACTTGGGGCATGGAGGGATCTCACTCGCCCCACACTGGGGTGCCCTGAGTGAAAAATGTCTGGCCCGGAGTTCGCGTGGAGTCTCCCTGTGGCAAGGCAAAAAGGAACAAACAAACGTTATCCTACAAACGAGTCTGTTAATGCTCTGAACAATTTGACCTTCAACTCCTGAACACTACCCTTATTCCCTAGACTAGTGGTGACTCAAACGTTTCATTTATGAGCATATTCAAGTTTTATCCTGAGACTGGTTCACAACTCATTAGACCTGGAAGCTGGGCATTAGTGGTCTTGCACAAGATGCTTCTAATGGGTGACATGGGAAGAGTCTATGGTTCTAGCTTCTTTCTGGCTATAATGGCAGATGATCTTTAGACTTCATCTGCCTTTAGGGAAGATACAGGTGATTAGTCTAGACTCCTGCTAATTGCTTGACGATAGTTCACCTTTGAATTAAGTTTTGTTTCTTTTTTTAAACTTATTTTTCTACAACTAGGAGTTGGATTATAGTTGAATATATTGAGATTAAATATACAGGAAATGCATTATATGACACCAGTCATCACCTTTTCCTTAATAATGAAGAATTATTCAAAGGAATAAAATGAACTTTAAAAATGAAATGATTTTAGGGATAATCCTCACCGCTCAGTAAGAGACTTGCGCTATTCATGAAGTTGAGTTAATGCATAAATATTCTGATTATCTTGCCAAAATATCTAATTTTCTATATGATATAAAGACACCAATATAGTCTTTCAAGCTTCTTCTGCAAGTTTATGGGAATGAAATGAGTTGTTTTGGTGGAGCATCAACATAGTTAAAAATGTTAATTTTTATCCTAATTTTCCTGGAAATTGGTGTAGTGATATATTTTGGTATTGTATGAACTTCAGCCTTAATATTCCAAGAAGATAGATTTCTCCTGTAACAAATCCCTTACAGGGTCAGAGAGAGGTTTCACACTAGTTATTCTTTTTAAATTATACTCCTTTGCCAAATTTATATCTATCTCTGTCAGAGTTTGACAACTTCAAAACTCAACCAAACTATTCCCTTGGTCACTTAAAACTACACAGCAAAATATTTCACTCCATTATGTTGGCAGGCCCATGTCAGTATGGCCAACATAAAGTAGTTCCAGAAGACAGACTTTCAGTCACATGCCTTTAAAAAAATGAAGGGTGAAAGATTTATACGATTTATGTTGAAAGTAGACTATAGACCAAACATTATTACCACTCAATGCCTCTTTTGCAAACTTCAACATCCAAAAGGAGAGAGAGAACAGAGGGGAATGCCCTGTCACAGAGGCAGGATGGGAAGGGGAGGATGGGGGGTGGGAGGGATACTGGGATTCGTGGTGGTGGGAATTGGGTACTGGTGAAGGGATGGGTATTTGATCATTGTATAATTGAAACTCAAGCACAAAATTTGTAAGTCTACAACTGTACCTCATGGTGTCTCACTAATAAAATTAAAAAAAAAACTATAGGAACTTTGGAAGACTGAATAGGGGAGAGACTCTAAATATGTCCTGCTCCTGCATTTGCTGGATAAAGGGGTGCTCTCTGCGGGACCTAGTATCTCTGTCCCGTCCAAGGGCACCCCTCAGTGCAGCGGAGATCGGAAACCAGCTGAATTATTCCAGGCTGCTTTCCTAATACTCCTGATGCCCAGCTCACCCACGCGCAGGACACAGAGAGCATTTCCAACGTCTGACAAGAAAGCCCACTATTGCTGAATGAGTGAGGGAGGATATATGAAGGCAGGAAGCCAAGGACGAAACACACAAGTCTGACACACCTAAGAAGTATTCCTGCAGAGACGGGCAGGGAACGAGCAGAAGTCGCTCCTGTGAGGAGAGCGAACGCCTTTCCAAAGAAACCACGGACGAAAGGTCTGATCATCAACATAACCGTCAATCAAGTTTTTGGACGATAAAGCCCAAGAAAGCGATCTAAGGAACAGTGGGCTAGACTTGTGCACAGGAGGAATGACCCATGAGGGGGTGATTCTCTGCATCTACAGAGAGCGGACAGAGGTGGGGGCAGGAAGGAAGAGTGGGAATATCATGGAAAGATGCAGCCGGGGAAGTACTAGGTGCTAGAAAACACGTTCTACCTGGGGGCAGTGGAGGAAGCATAGCTGTTCCAGAGCAGTGCCGTGGAATTTCAACCAGAGAGTTTACAGGGAGCAGAGCCACCGGTGTCATCAAGAACCCCAAAGCACTGTAGGGATGGGAAAGGCAGACAGGGTCCCGGGGGTCCAACACAGCCTGGTTGGTGAAAGTGAGCGCAGAATTCTTGGGAAGGAACCTTCCGTGTACTATGGGACATGACGGGGAGATGAGCCCGGCGGATGGGATAAGGGAAGCAAACAGAGAGGGAATGGAGGGCCCAGGAGTGTGGGGTGGGCATGCAGTCTGGAGCAGGAAGCCCGGCAAGGACGGCTGCTGGAGTGAAGGCCCTTGGAGGGCTTCCCTGCGTGTGGAGACGGGAACCTTCGTCCCGACACAGCTGGAGAAGAGCAGCTGCGCAGACTAGTGAAGGACACAGACCAGGAGGTCCGTGAGGAGGCACCACCCTGGTGTCAGGTGACGTGCAAGAGTGGCCCTTTGGGGCTCTCCAGTCCCCTATACCAGGACCCAACGCTGGAGCTCACTGCAGGCAGGCAGGAGGGAGGCAGGAGTGTTGGTGCAGGGGGAAAACTCGTGTCGCTACTGAGGACAGGTGGGTCCCTCCAAGGCCATGTGGCAGGAAGCGCTTAGGGGTGCAAGTGACACTGTTCTTCACTCTCCTCCCAGCTCCACGCCCTCAGGATTCATTCCTGGGTTTTCTTTTGGTCTCACAATATAAAAAGTTTTAGATAGGCTACTTTGTTTTTTTAAATTTTTTAAATTATTATTATTATTTGGCCTCCGTTGTAATGTTGATTTGTCAAACTATTCAATACACAATTTCTTTTAAGGCCAAGACCCAGCAATTCTCTTTTCAGTCAGCCCCTGAACGGGGCAGCTCCTGGTCCCTGGAAAGGGAAAGTGAGATCATCGAACTCTGGTCCCCCGTGACCCGTTTGGCCCCTTTGCCTGGCTCTGCTGGAAGGGCCTGGGGCTCCAGCATGGTGCGGTCTCATCAGCCTCCTTGGGCCATATAGCATCGCCACCCAACCACCTGGGCTGGGCTGTGAGACCAGCACAGCGTCAGCCATAGGCCCCTGCAGGACTAGCCGCCACAGCCCCTCCTGCCTGGTATGACTCAGGTGCTGGGGTTTGGGGCTCAGTAGGGGAGGGTGGGCCTTAGCACCCAGGGACAGGCATAGAGCAAGAAGCAGCATCTTCCTGTCTTGGGGGCAATGGGCCCCCGTCTTTAAAATTTTTTTTTTTTTAATTTTATAAAGTCACTGTTACTGTCACTGTCCTCCTGTTGTTCATCAATTTGCTCGAGTGCGCCCAGTAACATCTCCACTGTGAGACTTGTTGTTACTGTTTTTTAGCATATCGAATATGTCACGAGGAGCTTGCCAGGCTTTGCTGTTTATAAAGTAGTTCATGATATTTGATTTTTGTGGGCAGCAAACCTGGTTCCATTCTGGGTGGGATTTCCTGCATGCGACTGTATCATCCATGCAAGCCGCCAAAGGCTGACATCTCACTGTGGTTTTTGAAGTTAATGAGTCCGTCCTCTCTACACACTAAAGCATTTGATATCAGTCATTTAAATTTCGATATGCCAGACACAGTAACAACAAAGTCTCCAATGGAGACGTTACTGGGCCCGCTCGAGCAAATCGACGATCAACGGGAGGGCCTTTACCTTTTAAGCCCCATGATTTACAATACTGACATTGGTAGGGCCCCATGGTTGCGATGCTCCCACACCACACCCTGCCCCGGGTACCCACTGTCCTCCACTGAGCCATCATCATCCCGGCCTCCTTCTCTCTTCCCGTATGCTTGTTTCCGTAGACTGTTCTCAGGTTCTGTTAGCTTTGGGCCTGTGCTATTTCTTTACTATGTCCAGCTTTACAGACATGGCGGAAAATCGCGTGATTTTGTCTTTTATTTTACAGCCAAGTCGTATCCCACTGTGTAGATGTTCAACTGCGACTGTTTCTTTACCCAGTCACCTGGTTTTAGCTACAAGGATTATTCCACATATTTACTATTATAAGTGATGCTGCAATGAACACAGGAACACAGATGTCTTTTCTGAATAGAGTTTTTGGGCTCTTAGGGTAGATACCCAGTAATGAAATTGTTGGGTAATATGGAAGTTCTATTCTTAGCTTTTTGAGAAGCGTCCAAATTGTTTCCTAAAAGTGTTGAACTGGTTGGCATTGTCACCAGCAGTGGAGGAGGGTTCCTTTTTCCTCAACCCGTAGAAATTAGGCATGAAAGAAATATTAAGTGTATCCAGACTAAAAAAGAGCCAAACTATTACTATTTGCATATGACATGATACAATACTTAGAAAACCCTAAGAATCTTTTTTAAAAAGCTCCTAGAAACAATAAATTCATACAGTAAAGTAGGTTACAAAATCAACACACAAAATCCATTTCCATATGCAAGAAATGAAATAGAAAAGACAGAAATTTAAACAAAACAATCCTGTTCACAATTCTGCCTTAAAAAAAAATCAAGTTACCTGGGAATAAACCTAACAAAAGAGGTGAAAGCCTTATACAAAAACTGTAAGTCCCAAAAAATAAAAATAAAAGAAGACACAAGAAAATAGAAACACATTCCTTGTTCGTGGAATCAATAAGATGAATTAATATTGTCAAAACGACAATCCTACACAAAGCAATGAATAGATTTAATGCAGTTCTCATAAACATATTCAGGATATCTTTTTTTTTTTACTTTTTGTGTCATACCTAGTGATACTCATGGGTTACTTCTGGCTCTGTACTTAGGAATCACTCCTGGCAGTGCTCGGGGGGCCACATGGATGGAACCTAGGTCGGCTGCATGCAAGGCAAATGTCCTACCTTCTGTACTATCAGTTTGACCCTCATGACATCTTTAAATACCATTGAAATTATATAAAGTCATCACCCCCCCCCACCCCGCCCCAAATAGCTGAAACAATCCTGAGGGTTGGGGAGAGACTTCTTTTACCCCCAACTTAAACTATACTATAAAACTCTAGAAATCAGGACAGTAGGGCACTGAAATAAAGACAGACTCTGGCCAATGGAACAGAAGTGAGAGCCCAGAGACAAACTTTCAGGCATACAGACAGCTCATCTTTGACAACGGCATGAAAAGTACGAAGAATATGAAGAGGTCCCAGAAAAGCCCATTTGACAAATGGTGTTGGGAAAACTGGCTGATCACCTTTTAAAAAATAAACCTAGACCCATCTCTTGGACCATGCACAAACGTTAACGAAAAATGGATTGAAGACCTTGATATCAGACCTGAATCTATGAAATATGTCGAAGAAAACATAGAACCTGTCATGACATTAAATCTAGAGTAATTGTTGATGATTAAATCTCACTGGCCAAGCAAATGCAAGATGAACAAATGGGACTACATCAAACGAAGACGCTTCTGTACTGCAAAAAACAAAACAAAACAAAAAAGGCAACTAATGACCAGAATGAAAAGACACTTCACAAACTGAGAGAAAATATTCACCCACAACTTAGCTGACAGAAGGCTAATACCAAAGATATATAAAGCACTGGCAAAACTGAATAATTAAAAAAACAATCAACCCCATCAAAAATTGGGGAACGGTCAAATGGAATCAACTAGCCACAAAAGTCCCTCTGAGGCCTCCAGGGTGACCTGGGGGTCAGGGCCAGGCTAGTCCCATTGTGCAGAAGCCCTGGCAGCTGTACTCACACCCCAACAGCTGCTGCTGGGCTGATGGGCAGACTCTACTACCTCATGACTGAGCTCCACAGAGATGCCAAACTGATGAGTTTCAGGTACATCAGATTTTTTTCGGTTGAAAACACCAAGACTTCTTAGAGTGGGGTGGGCAACTTCCAGGAGCCCTGACAGTCCCCCCCCCGCCCCCAAAGTTCCCCCGCTCTCACCACCACCCTATATGCTCTTTGCCCAGTTAAATATCCCAGATTTTCTGGAACACGCAGCCACATTTGCAGTCATTAGACGCCTCCAAACCCCACAATACTGACTTCCCAGCAGGCGCACACTAGACTGCATGGGCTGCTATGTAGAAGCCAACTAAGCTCACACAATAAAATGTGTCCTTGATATGCTCCGGGTCCTGCTATGCAGACTCAAACACTTGGGGGTTTTGCTTCTGTGCTCTGAGTGCCCAGACCCGCTGATAACGCTACACCACGGAGCTCTCGTTTCGCTCTGGGCCCAGTTCCAGAACATGAACCCAGTGGGACAGTGTATATGACCTTGGTTCCCCACTTCTCAAGGCTGCTGCTTGGGTTGTTTGGCAGACGTTTGGGGGAATTTCCGCAACCGTGAGTTGCCATGGGCCTGGGCTCTTCCCTGACTGGTGGCATGAAGAAAAACCTCAGCGCATGCCTCAGAGTGATGGCATTCCCACCTGCAAGGTGATCCTGAGGCTCGTGGCAACCAGTGCTCCCTGGTCAGCCCTGGCCGCGGCTGCCCCAGAGCTGCTGACCCCTCCGTCCAGAAGATGGAAGTCAGGGAGTGGAAGTGCGTGAGTCAGAGGGTGCCCGCTAGGAGGGGTTTGGAATCAGGACCCTGGGTAGGGGGGGGGGGAGAAAGGGAAGGGAAGTGATTCAGACCCTTCCCGCACCCCCGGTTGGGGGATTTCAGTCCTGTGTGGATGCCTGGACACATTCTAGCTTCTAGAAACGGAGCTGCAGCAACCCCCAAGCCCCCACTGACCCCCTCCCAGGGAGCCCTGGGCTTTGTGAGGATTTCAGGCAGCTGTGAGTTGGTGATGGTGAGGCTGAGTTTTGCCCCTGGAGACAGAGTCAAAACCATGCTCACAGTCGGGCTGGGAGGAGGCACGTGCAGCTGTCGCATGTGTGCCAGTTAGGGACACCTGCCTGATTCTGGACCACTGGCCGCCTCCCAAGTCCCACCTGAAAGACCAGCAGGACACAGCCAGACCCTCCTTCCTGGCAGGTGCAAGGTCAGCTCTCAACTGGTCAATCAGCGCGCAGTGTCCTGGGGCCAGCATGGCCGTCGGGTCTAGCGGGTTCGCAGGCAGACTGGCCCTGGGCCTGGGCAGCCCCTGACCGCAGGAGTCAGGGCCCGAGTGAAGGGGGCTCCCGGAATAAGAGCTTTGCAGCTTCTAAAATGGTGGGTGTCCGACTGGGAAAGAGCCTGTTTTCTGGAAACGGCGCCTGTGCCCAGCCCCTCACAATGTCCCGTCACGGTGACCTCCGCAGAGAGCCAAGCACACACAGCCTCTTCCCACACATCTCTCCTGACTTGCTTCTGTAGCTTCAGACACACTCTGAGCAGAACTGCAGCGATTCCCTGGCCTGTGGGCTCTACAGGGATGCAGGAGCCTAAACAGCACCGAATCCCTCATGTTGCAGTGCCGGGTGCTGCGAGGCGGGAGATGGGGCAGGGCTGGGGGTGTGATTAGGCCAGGGATGACAGTGCTGGGGTGTGGTACCGCAGTTAGCAGGCCCCCGCCTCTGAGTTGCGTGGCTGAGTCTGGGGGCCATGGAGGATGGGATGGATTTGGGCATTTGGGATGTCTGGCCCTGCGAGTCCATCCCCAGTCTTCCCCAGTGGACTCCGTGCAGACTGAGCGAGCGTTCTGACGGGCTCCTGCCCGAGCACTTACTTTTGATGGGGATAATGAGCTGCGGGATGACAGGCAGGATCTTGTTCCCCCCGTGCTCCAGCATGTCATGGATGCCTTGTCGAGCGAAGAACTCGTAGGGGAACGTCATTTCACAGAGCCCGTCGAAGAACAGAGGCAGGTAGTGGTGGTAGTCCAGCTTCTCGATCTCTACCTGCACGAGAGAGAGGGTGTCAGGGGAAGCTGCACTCTGGGCAGTGGTGGGGCGTGGGGGCAGCTGCTGCCAATGTCTGAGGTGCAAGCTCTCCAGAGCTTCCGGAAGATTCTACAAACTCATCCATCCAAGTACCTGAAGGTGTGCAGTGTATCTTATCAGAAAGATTGGAGGCCACAAACCATTGTCCTTAAAGTCTCAGCTGGTTAGACCACAATCTCTATCAGGGCAATAGATTATTATCCATTTTATAATCTATGTCAGGGGAAATTTGGTTGTAGCTGTTTGTTGGCATAAATACAACATTAAGAAAGATTTAAGAAATATATACCACAAATGCTGAAAAAATACTTCCAAAAACACAGATAAGGAAGAGAAAGGTTGCCTTGTTCGAGGGTGACTGCAATTCAATCCAGGCATCACGTACAGTTCCCTGAGCACCCCTGGAGTGATCCCTGACCACAGCCCGGGATGCCACCCCCCAACCAAAACTAAACAAAAGCACATGTAAAAATGAAATATTAAAAAAAAACTGGAAAGAGATTGTGTGGGAATATCCCTGACTGGCTTGGTGGCAGGAGCTTGTGGGGCGTGGCTGGTGACCTGGGTAGGGTAGCATGAGCTCTGGGTAAAGCCAGCAGCCCCAGTGACAGGAGAAGGGAGGCACCTCTGGGACATGGACGGGGCAGACAGGAAGGGCCGCTGGCCTCTCAGGTAAAGGAGCCTCCCCTGTGGCTTCTGGGAAGAGACCACACGCTGCCCACGCCCCAGCCCCGTAGGGTGCCTCTGCTCAGGATGCAGCAGGGGCGGGGAACGCAGTGCTGACCGAGAGGTACCCATGGGCCACTGCTCAGTGACCGTGGCCTGACCGTGTCAGTGGTGAAGGGACACTGGCTGCTCAGCAGCCAGCTGACTCCTAGGCGAGTCCCAGGCACAGGTCCGAGTGTCCCCAGGTGCAAGTCACCGCACACTGCCCACCCTCGCTGCATGTTTGCTGGGAGTCAGAAGTATCAGTGACCCACAGAGACGAGCAGGGGCATATCCCTGGTCAGCTCACAAACATCCAGGTGGGCACAGGAGTAACTCATCAGGAATCAGCCATACAGGTCCTTCTAGAGGCTCCTAGGGGGCTGGCCTTGCACAACGCCCACTGGCGTTCTCTCCCCATCGGGTTCCCTGGGCCCACCAGGAGTGATCCCTGAGCACATCCGGGCGTGGTGATGTGGAAATATCAGCAACAGAAATAAATGAAATGAAAAGACTCCCGATTGCCCCCTCCCACTCCGGCGGCCATGCCCACGCCCCATGGAGGCCTTCACACATCCCCTGGCCCCACTTCACCAAGTCATCCCTCAATCTCGGGAAAGATATAGGCCAGGTGTTCAAATCTATGGGCTCGCCAGTTTCTGGGTGAAACTCCAAGTGCTCTGGGGAAGGGGCCGGCTGAGCTGTGCCCTGAACAAGTCTGAGACACCCACAGCTGTTGCCGGGCCAGTGGCCCGACACCTCGGCTCCTCAACCCTTCTCTGCAGAGACGCCAAATAGCACAAATTTTACATACTCTGGTTCCCAGGCTGAGAACTCGGGTCTTCTCCCCCAAAGGGGAAGGGCAACCTCCCTTAACCCTCCTGTACTGCCCAAAGCCCTAGAAGCCAAACCCATGTCCACAGTTGCCTTCATGGAAACTCAGCAGCTTAGTTCTACAGCGGGTAGAGCTTCTAAAGTGTGCGGCCACACAGCACCTACAAATTCCACAATCCTGACATCCCAGTAGCAGCACACGGAATTAGATGGGAAAGTATCGGAGAAGCCAACTAAGCTCCTTAACAAAAACAAGAGCACACAAGGCCCAACTAGCAACAACAAACACCTCAGTAAACCCTCAGATAAGGACCTAATGACCTCCAGTGCAGAGATATAACGGTTTCCACAAATTTTCTTTTACTGCAGTATTTTTCAATAATTTTATTAGTCCTTTAGTTGTAACAAGAAATATAAAGTAAGTTACTTTGTTCCTGCTTAGGGGGCATAGAAGGTGGGTGGGAAAATGGGAACATGGTGGAGGGAAGGTCTTTGGTGCTGGAACATTAAATGCCCATAACAACTGTATCCTTAACGACTCTGTAAACCTTGGTGTTTAAGTGAAGTAAAAATATCCCAAGAGGACAGTTGATATCAATGCTAGTTTTATTTCATATTTCTTGTATAAATACAATTTACATTACTCACGAAGTGGACAGGATATATATTTAACGCTGTTTTTCTAGAGTTTTTCTGTATTTGAAGGCAGTTAAGGGCCAGCGTGATAGCTCAGGGGCTGAATGGGTGCAGGCTTTGCATGCTAAAGGCTCAGGTTTGATCGCCAGCACTATATGGTGGCCTGAGCACTTTGAGGAGGGACCTGCTCCTCAGCACATGTGTGGAAAACTGAGGCACAGAGTTGTCTAAGGTCAGTGCAGGGACTGGAACTGAAATCAAGCAGCCTGGACTCTGGAATGACCTGCCTTCAGGCGATGCCCCGAGACACGGGAGCTTTGGTATTCGGGCCGACGGGTGAAGCACCCACCTCTCCTCACGGCCTTATCCCTGTGGCTGGGACTCCAGATTGTCTTCGTCTGGCATGTTTGTTTGCGATTCCTGGTTTCCCCATTATGTTTTCTCTATCCTTGCATTTTTTTCTTTTTTCCATTTTATAAGATGACTTCAAACAACTCCTGCGCGCACAGAACATTCTTTTTTTTTTTTTCGGCTCATCGGCCCCCCCTCTCCAGGTGGGTAGGAGGAGCCGAGGCCCGGCGCCGCCCCTGCGCGCCGTTTCCCCGCCGCCGCCGATCCCTAGCCCGGAGGCACCCGAGGCCCCTCCAGCTCCGTGGGACCCCCGCCCGCGATCGGCTCATCGGCCCCCCCTCTCCAGGTTCCTGGGTGGGAGTGGCCTGGGGCTTGCTAGGGGCGTGGCTACTAAGAAGGGGGCGTGGCCT
>JAOXYA010062410.1:0-11845 GCA_028565675.1 Sorex palustris | reverse complement strand
CCAGCCAGCCCTGGTTCCAACCCAGCACTGATTACAGTCCCCTGAGCACAGAGCCAGGAGGAATTCCTGAGCACCCTAAGTATAATATGCATTATCCTCTCAAACTATTGTGAGCAAAGTATTTATCTTTGTAAAATCTCTGTTGTTTCTCAAATCACATTTATTTTGTTCAGGAGTCATTTTGAAAAGTATTTTGTTATTACTCATATTGTTGGCTTTTCTCAAATGTTTTGATTATTTTTATTTTAAATGAATAGAATCAGGGTGAGGATCACAGGCAGCTATTATAAAGTCCCTCTGGCAGGGTGAAGATTTTTACCCCACTTCCCTGTGAATGCAGATTTGGGGTAGGGAATAGCGTGAATGATGAAATAGGCATCCGGGGAGAAGCATGGAGGTAGAATGAGCAGTAAGCAGGTTCGAATCTTCCCAATTTCTCACCAAGTTTCAGTTCTGCGTGGCAATAATTTGGCACTAGCATTCCAAAATGATTACCTGCTTTTACCAAGACAAATTTTTGTTTTCACTCTTGGAGGCGAAAGCTTCTCCTGCCAATGGACAATGTAGACATATGGGAGGAGAAGAAAGAACCATAGGTTTTTGGACTGTCGTAACAGGGTGCCATGATCATCCTTTCCCCTTCAGTTCTGTATTCCATGTTCTTCTCGATGTCCTTGGGCTGATCCTGCAATTAGTCCAGCTGCCTCTGGCAGCATAGTCCCTCCAGGGTTCTTTGTTTCTCTTTTTGTTTCAGCTGATCTGCCTGGTTTTGTTTCTTTGTTTTGTTGTTTTTATTGATTTGAGATTTTGTGATTTACAATACTGTTAGTGATAGTTTCTCATGCACATAATTACAACACCATGCCCATCACCAGTGCACCCACCTTCCTTCCCCAACGATCCCCATAACTCACCCATTTAGCCTCCCTTTGCCTCCCACCCCCAACTCAACTGTTTCCTTTGGCCTGTCATTGCCATCTTGCTATGATGTGTCTTTAAGTCCCATAGTTGAGAAATATCTTTCTGTATGTATCTCTTTCCTTCTGACAGGCTGACTTCACTCAGCATATCCTCTCATTCCATTGTTGTTGCTGCAAATTGCATGATTTTTTTCTTTTTTAGAGCTGCATAGTATTCCATTGTGCATATATACCACAATTTCTTGATTCATTTATCCGTATTTGAGCATTTGGATTGTTTCTTTATCTTGGCTATGATGCTAAGAGTGGCAGTGAATATCGATGTGACTATATCCTTGTTGTGTTTGGAGAATAGATGCCAAGAAGTGACAACACATCTGCATGGGATCATTATTTAAATGATTGTTAGGAGAAAGAAGAAGTGTGTGCTCTCATCTTCTTCAATGGGTATATTTAATTTTTACTCTGAATTTTAATAACATTAATATATATTTATTCTGTACTATTGTGCTTATATTCTACCTTTCCTATTTATAAGCTAGTTGGAATTTTTTTTCTCCTGGGCATTTTCTGCAAAATAAAAATGATATTTGATTTTCAAAGTTGAAATGGAACTTATAAATGCATGCTGTTAGATTTAAAATGAAATAGAAATATAAAAAATCTTTTTTATATAAAACTGTGTCATGAACCCAAGTAAGTAAACTTGTAGATTAGCCACAGTTATAGGAAAACCCCTTCGTTGCACAAGAGGAATTGCAAACACACTAAATGGAGACTAAAACCAAAACTGATATTCTCTCTGCTCTAGAAATTATAGATTTCTAGCAGGAATAAAATGAGCAGTTAATCATAGACACATTTTTCACCTAATGAAAAGAATATAAATATATTAAAGTGAAAGTGATTATTGTCTATTAAATGTGAATTTGAGGTTTGGCGTGTAACTGTGCATCATGCGTTTGCTTGGCAAAAAATAAGGAATGAATATTTGTAATTGTGAATATAATTGCTTATTAACTGCCACAAGATTCTGTTCTCTCAGTGAAGTTAGGACATCAAGCATTTAGCAAAAATATTATTAAGAATAACACGGATAGAGACATAGTACGAAGGTTAAGTTGCTTCTCTCACAGATGGCCAATACTGGTAGACCCTGAGCACCACATATGATCCCCTAAGCAACACCAGGCAGCTAGAGCACAGAGCTAGGAGCATGTAAGTGTGTGAGTCCAGTTGGATTTGGCCAAAAACCAAACAAACAAAGTAGAATACTAAAATAAATAGAAGAAATGTTAGGAGAAAATTGAATGTAGAGAGGAAATGAGTCATAACAATCATTGACTTCAGTGTATTTGGAAACCATTTGTAGATGATAGATAAAACAGATTTTGGCCTGAGTTATTAAAACTGAACTTCTGGGGCCAGAGAAATAGTGCGGGGGTAAGGCACTTGCCTTGCACATGACTGACCTTGATCCAAATTTTGATACTGCCTATGATCCCCTTCCGTTGGCCAGGAGTAGCCTGAACAAGAGTAAGCCCTGAGCACACCTGGGTGTGGTCCAAAAAGCAAAAATTTTTAAAAAATAAAATCACCTGAACAAAAAAAATGGGGGATCTTGTTTATAACATTTTTCCATAAAACCAAGCTGTAAACATATTTAAATATACAACATATAAACAAATCAATATAAATGTATGCTGAACGGTGCATATATGGTGCAAATCATTTTGCTGTTTGGCTATTAATTCTTATTTCTGCATGCAGTTATCACATCCTAAAGTTGAATGTCTGTAGAGGATAAGTCACCAGTCCTAGTAAAATGTTAATAGATCTAAAGACATCACATACTTTCAATTTAAAGCCTCGTGCAAAGGAATGTGAATAAAATGCTTTTGTCTGAGTTTTTATGACCGCTATTAAAAGAAAAGGAAATGAAACTATAAACAACCATGCTCAAATAGTGATGACGCTGAGACCGCTTTGTATAATGCCATATTTATTGTTGGGGAAACTGTTTAATTTACCCTGCCAATCTAGATTGTAATTAAGCTTTAAAAAAAAAAAGTACTTGAATGGGAACGATTTTCTTGCATGCAGTGAACCCATATCCATCCCCAGGGCTCTGTATATTCCCCAAGCACTGATCCCTGAGCACAGGCGCCTGGAGTAAGCCCTGAGCACAGCTGGATATGGCCCCCAAAACAAACAAAACCCTATTTGGACCCTTGCATTTTCATTTGTCTTGATTTTCTGTGTATTCATGTTGTTTTGTTATTGTTTTCTTTCTAATCCAACCCTAAGTATTACTGTATTATAGATTATTTTCTCCCTAATTATCTCTTCATTCCTCAGTAATCTTAAGACCCTCTTGCGTTTTAGGGATTTATGGTTACAGGAACAAACGAGTAAGGTTCACATTCCAGCCTCTTATGTAGCTGGCTGTAACCACATGAATAAGTTCAGACTAGTGTGATGCGAACGAAAGTTGTGGGTAAGACTTTTGTCAGCTGCCCAAATGGAAGGCCGATGTTCTTCAGCATCTCTGCCTCTCTGCTTTTGCAAATTCAACTGAACTACCAGAGCTCCAGCAGCTGGTTTAAATATGAGATAATCCTGTAATAAATGCCTTTATTGGTTATGCCACTTCATTTAAGGTTTTTCTGTTATTTACAATCTACCCAACTCATTATTTGTACAACTTTCCAATTTTAATTTATTTCCAAGCCTCAGAAATGTTATAAGTACCATGGTTGTTTGTGTTATGAACAGCTATATTTACAATAGCTACCTAGAGGCCATAGATATATTACAGTGGGTAATAAGGCATTTTCCTTGAATGTGACTGACCAGGATTTGATTCCGAGCACCACAAATGGTCCCCCAAGCACTGATAATGTAGATCCTTGAGCAGAGTCAATGAGTAATCACTGAGCTCTGCTTTGCATGACCCTCCCCATAAAAAATAAAAACTATCTACAATATAGCAGTCTAATCAGTTACCAAGTGCTCTTGGTTCTTCTTTCTAAACATGTTTCAGATCTATTCATTTTTCAGATCAGAGTGATATTACAGAGGGTAGAGTGTTTTTCTTGTACGTGGCCGACCCAGGTTTGATTCTCAGTTTCCCCAGGCACTGCCAAGAGTAATTCCTGAGTGCAGAGCCAGGAGTATAGGAGTAACCCCTGAGCATTGCTGGATGTGAATATCTCCCCTCCCCCACAAAAAGAAATATATTCTGTAGAATATAATTTCTGGTCATCTTTGATCTCAAGTGCAACAGTTTTCCTTATCGGTTGTTGCTTCATGCAGACCACCAACCACCTAGTAGTTGGATCCACTTTTTAACAATATAATCTAATCATGGTATTCCTGTGCTTAAAATCTAGCCTTTTTATCTAAAGTAGCAAAGCTATAATCTGCTACTGGGCCATCTATCATCTGGCCCCTAACTCTCTCTGCCTTGGTGCTATTGTACATATGTTCCCCCATTTACCAAGAACCCTTTTTTTGTACTCCTTTCCAGGTACCCCTCCTTCCTCCACTTCCCCACCACTTACTTAATTCCTGCTTACTGATTGTCTCAGATTTCATAGTTCTGCCTTCTCCTGGCTGCTGGTTTAAGAAGGTCCTCACATTGCATACTCCCATAGTAATACCTTCCTCACATATTTACCAGCTTATTAATACATGTCTCCTCCAAAACATTAGAATCTCCATGAGTGTCTTTTCCTCGCTAGAATCTCCAAATTTATTTCAAAGACCTTAGAAAGTTGGTGCTAAAAAAAATGATTGTGTGTGTGTGTGTATGTGTGTGTGTGTGGTGAGGGGAAGGGATGCTTGGGGGGAGGGTTGCACCTAGCAATGATGAGGGACTATTCCTGTGCTCAGTGACCACATGTGATACCAGAAATTGAGTGGAGGTTGGCCACATGCAAGCCAAGTGCCTTATCCCCTGTACTGTCACTTGGCCTCAAGATAATTGTTGACTGGCAGGTCGACTAATTATTGTCTTTTCTTTCCAGAGAAAGAGTTCTCCAACATCTCAGTCAGAATCACACATTATAAAATCATACAGTTTTTGAAACATCAAAGCCATGTATGTGCTCTCTTAAATTTCTGCTTCTTTCTTAATTTTAAGTTCCCCTCCCAATGTGGGCTGGAGAGGTAGTATAGGAGAAAAGGTACTTGCCTTGCCTGCTGCTAACATCAGTTTGATCTGGCACCCCATATGGTCCCCTGAGCACTGCCAGAGGTCACTCCTGAGCAAAGAGCCTGGAAAGCCTATGAGCACCGTTGCATATAGCCCAGAACAGTG
Organism: Sorex palustris; assembly: GCA_028565675.1. Lineage (NCBI taxonomy): Eukaryota > Metazoa > Chordata > Mammalia > Eulipotyphla > Soricidae > Sorex > Sorex palustris. The sequence goes on along the minus strand of JAOXYA010062410.1, from coordinate 6,604 downwards.
CCCGTCGAAACAAGATTTTTTTGTAGCAATAAAAGATAGCGCTTTAGTCATTTCCCATAGCACACCTCTTGACCCGCACATGCTTAGCCTCTCCATCACATTACTCACCACAGTGTACATTCTTCACTGGCAGTGACCACCGACACAACTCATCACTCAAAATCCAAGGTTGATCTTGGTGTTGTGCCTTTTACGAGTTTAGACCAGTGAGTTACGCTGTATGTATGTTATATAATGTCATAAGGTTAGCATCACTGTCCCGAAACACTGCTGTGTTGTATCTCTTCAACATTACCCTTTCTCTCAAACTTCTTTGTGAACATATATTAGAAATTCTAAATCATGGTGAGAGAACACAGTTTAGAAGGTTTTTTTTTAAATAAAAATAACAATTGCTTTGAAAGTTATTATAGTTGCCTTTGTCCTAACAAAGAAGGGATTTCTGGAGGATATTGCTGATAATTTATTCATTTTTTGCAAGCAGTATGTCTGCACATAAAGGGCATTTGACAAATGTTGGGAATATGTACAGACTTTGAAGTTAGATACCCTTGGATTCAGATGCCAGCTCTGCCCCTCATCAGCTGTGAAAGCTGTTTATCAAGCCTCAGTTGTACAAAGCAAGAATGATAATATCTATCTCATTAGAATATTGTGGGAGTTAATGAAGATAACTTGCATAGCAGAAGCTCTATTATTGGTAGCATTTATTATAACTTTCCAAGCCTTATTTTTCCACCCTCTTCTTCTTAGACTACCTAGGTGTTTTTAGCTCTTTGTGTGTGTGTGTGTGTGTGTGTCTGTGTGTGTAAATATGTGCAAGGCAAGTGTTCTAAGTCATATAAGTTTGTTATAGACAAAGGCTAATATTGAATAACTATTGAGATCTATAAAAGATTTATTGGAAACTGCAGAGCTTGGTTTTCTGTGCCCCTTTTCTCCTTTCTGCTCACTCCATCTTTTTCCACTACTCTCTCATAATTTTTTTTAAAAAATTAAAAATAAATTAAAGAAGAAAAGAAAGAGGGGGAGGAAGACATTGATAGGTGAGAAACAGCAAAACAAAAAAGGGAATTGAGTTACATTACCAAGGTCACCAGAAATGCCTGGAAATTAGATACATTCTAAATTTTCTAAATTACACCACCTGAGGCCTCTCTACTCTCTGGAGAGAATCTTGGGGAACTATTAGGAGTTCAGCTGTCTGTCATGTGGTTTGTTTATCTGCAATGCAGATTTTGCTGGGCTTTTCTAGCCCTTTCAGCCTCCAGAAGGACCAGCTGCTCTTAATCCTCTCTGTGGACTTAATAGGATTTGTTCTCTCTATATCCTATTTCCACCTTCATCTACCTCCCAAACCTATTCGAGGTGGACTGTGTCCCGTTCTAACTGGTGTGAGAATCTCTAGTCATCTGCAGGGTTGTGAGTCTTCATTATGGCCCGACTCAGAGGAAGGTAAATGATGGAGAAATCGTGTTCTGCTCCCGGCTTCGGCAACATCGATGTGATGCTCTGCAGGAGCGGTGTCCCTCTCTGTTGCACATAGCATGGCATGCCACCTTGTCAGCCTGGTGGAGGAGGGCACCGTGGGCGAGCTGCAGACAGCTGTCTGGAATTTGCAGGATTTCCCCAGGTGTTAGTGCTGCTACCAGACTTCCAATGCTCTCTGCTTCCTTCTTGGCAGGACTCCATCAGCTGAGCCAGGATGGACTGTATAATCTTTCCTGAAAGTTAAGGTTACACACTTTGTTTACACACAGCGATTTTAGCTCAGTGTTTTTGTTTCTGATTTTAATGACTAAGTGAGCATGTCATTGAGGGGCAGGTAGCTCCAGTTCGTTCAGGTTTGGGTTTCTTTGGTAGATGTGTGCCCTTTTTTGTTTGTTTGTTTTGCAGGGGTGCTGGATATCAAACCCTTGCTGGCCACTTGCAAAACAAGTTCCTACCTCCTGAACTGTCTCTCCAGCCCTCTTCTCAGTAAAATTAAATAATCTTCAGTGTTTTTAACAAAATATAGTGATTCTACATTAAAATATTTAATTTTTTAAAAAAAATAATAGTGATACTTAAATATTTAGTAAGATTGGGAAGTACTTAATAAATCTTATTTATTGATTGCTTTGGGGGTCACACCTGGAGGTGTTCAGCGCTTACTCCAGGAGACCATAGGAAATGCCAAGGATCTAACCTGGGCCATCATATGCAGGCAAGCACCCCCATGAGGGTAGCGTGACTGTGCTAGGAGATAGTTTCTGTCTCTGAACACTGCAGTCAACTCTTATTTTTCCATATACTTTTTGCATTTATGTTGGCCCCTACTTCTATAGAAAGGTATTTCCCAGCCTGAGTAAAGTGTTGTTACTGTTATTATTATTGTTCAGGTACTTGGGGGTCTCACTTGGTGCTCACAGATGCTCCTGGCTCTGTGCTCAGGGCTCTCCCCTGGCAGTACGGGGGACTAGATGGTGCTGAGGATCTAACAGGGTCAGCCAGCTGCAAGGCAAGCACGTTTGTTTCTATGGCTTTTCTCTCTGGCCCCAGAAGAGTAATATTCTTTTTTTTAAAAATTTTTTGGGTCACACCTCAGCGATGGTCAGGGGTTACTTCTGGCTTTGCACTCAGAAATTACTCCTGGCAGTGCTTGGGGATCATATGGGATGCTGGGAATCGAACCTGGGTCGGCCCAGTGCAAGACAGATTCCCTACCCGCTGTGCTGTCGCTCCATCACCAAGAGTGATATTCTTTAAAAGATTTTTTTCCCCCTTAAGTTTCTCCTCTTTGTTGTTGTTTGATGATGGAGTTGCATATATTAGTGGGTTGTGGCCAGGTTGGATGAAGGTGCAGGGGCTCTTGCATGCATGGTTTAAGGGTTGATCTGTTTTGAGTTTCAGTACTTTCCTGAGCTCAGTATCACACACTTGTGGCCCTGGGGATTCTAAACCGCAGAGCACTGGAGTTCACACTGGCCCCTGTGGCGTGCTGCTGGGGATCGAGCTCGTGTTGTACCTGTTGCATGCTTTCAGAGTAGGCGCTCTGCCTCTGAGCTCCCCTCATCCCCGAGTGGCCTTTGTGGTCCCAGCCATTTGCCCTAACAGAAGACTTAAGACATCAGAGATCCAAAGAATTCCAAAGGCATAGTAATGCCCACACCTTTCCCCCGACACTCAGAATTCTAGCTTTTCTATTTAAAAGGCCTTTGCTGCTTTTACCTTCTGCCACAAAAGGAGAGATTGGAAAATTGGAGGAGTAATGTGCTCCAGGCAGAAGAAGTAATGTCCTACCCACACCCTACCCTTTCTTTTTCCTGTTCATTGTATAACCTGGTTTGTGTTCTGTGGTAATTCCTTCATATTCCTACTTTATGTTATTTATTCATTTTTTTTGTTTTGTTTTGGGGCCATACCCAGCAGTACTCAGGGGTTACTCCTGGCTCTACATGCAGGAATTACTCCTGACAGTGCTCTGGGGACCATAGGTGATGCCGAGGTTTGAACCCAGCTTGGCCGAGTGTAAGGAAGATACCCTCCAGTCCCTTATTTACTCATTTATTTTGTTTGGGAGCCACACTGGCCGTATTTGGAGCAACTCTGGTTTGGTGCTTGGGAGCTTATCCTCATGGTCCTTGGGATTTTGGGGTGCCTGTGCTTGTGCTCCATCCCTTGGAGCTGTCACCCAGCTCCCCAGAGTTCAGTTTTTGTTTCCTCAGCTCCCAGTAACTTAGGATGTTGGGTTGAGGGGATGGCAGTGTGTAAATGCCAGTAATTGTGATCATATAAATTTTTATCTTTAATATAAAGGTCAAAAAAGAATGGAAGCATGTAAAAGTTAACAGTCGTGTAAAATTGGGGCAGAAGCAATAGTACAGCAGGTAGGGCTCTTGCCTTCCAGTGTCTGGCCTGGGTTAGATCCCTGGCATCCCATATGTTCGCTTGAGCTTACCAGGAGTGATCCTTGAGCAAAGAGCCAGGAGTAAGCCCTGATGAGCACTTTTGGGTGTGAACCCCAAACAAAAATTAAAAAGTATTATAAAATTACTAGATAACAGGTTTTAGATACTGTGCTTGGTGTCTTTTCTATTTCTGTCCTTTTTTACTAATAGATAGCATGGATATCAGCTGTGTCTATTGAGAAATATTGGTAGCATATCCAAGAATAAATTTTAAAATAGTCTATTGTGGAAATGTTATCTATTGAACATATTTAAAAAGTGGGTTTGATTAAAAAGCCAATATTGAGTATACCAAATCTCTAGTGTATATACCTAGAACATAGATTCTTTTATAAATAAGCATAAAAGAGCATTGGATGAACAAAAAATTTCTGTTCTGAAGCCAGTAGTTTTTAAACATTTGATAATTGAATGTGATAAAATATTGCTAATGCATTTTTCCCCCTTATGTAGGAAGGTGCTTTTGCACTTGTATTTAAAAGTGTTCATTTTCCTGGTCAAGCAGTTGGCACAAGGTACATATAAATTCAATTGTGACTAATAATGTGTTTTGAGACATTTGAACTGCAAGTTTATTGTTTATGTACTATAAATAACCCTTCAACTATCAAGATTTTATTCTTTCTTAAAGATACCTTTATTGAATGTACTTATTTGAACAAACTTCTTATCATATTCCACCATTCTTTCATGTAACAGAATTCTTTTTCTTTTTTTTTCTCTTTTTTTTTTTTTTTTTGCTTTTTGGGTCACACCTGGCAATGCACAGGGGTTACTCCTGGTTGAGCACTCAGGAATTACTCTGGCGGTGCTCGGAGGACCACATGCGATGCTGGGAATCGTACCCGGGTCAGCGCGTGCAAGGCAAACACCCTATCTACTGTGCTATTGCTCCAGCCCCGTAATTCCTTCATTATCCTTCCCTTGTTCATCGATTTGCTCGAGCGGGCCCAGTAACGTCTCCATTGTGAGACTTGTTACTGTGTTTGGCATATCAAATACATCACGGGTAGCTTGCCCAGGCGTTTTGCCGTGTGGACAGAAACTCTTTGTAGTTTGCCGGGCTCTCCAAGAGGGGCAAAGGAATCAAACCCGGGTTGGCCAGGTTGGCCGCGTCAGCCACATGCAAGGCAAATGTCGTACCCGCTGTGCTATCGCTCCAGCCCACCTCTACCAGTAATCCCAGCTAATTCTCCCACAGAGTACTACAGCAGCCTCATCATGGATTTCCACTGAGACTCAGCTTTCTGTAGCACATCCACAGCTGAAAAATATGTATAAATTAGGATCTGAGATAATATGGTAGGTAAAGCACTTTCCGGGCATATACCCAACCCAAGTTCAATTCCCAGCACCACATGTGGTCCCCCAAGCACAGCCAGCATTGATTCCTAATTGCAGAGCCACAAGTAAGCATTGAGCACTACCAGGTGTTACCCAAACCACTTCCCCTAAAATAATAACAATATAGAATATAAATTTTAAAATAAAATAGAAATTCATCATATGTGATCACATTCCCCAGCTTAAAAACCCTTCAAAACTTAGATTAAGAATCATTTGTGTTATTGCATTTATAATTTATTCATTTCATTTTCTGTAATGTTTGTTACATGTCTACACCATAATGAAGTTCTGTTCTACTGTTTGGATTGTTTAGAAATTTGGATTGTTTCTAATTTGAGACGTGCAAATTAACCTACTACAAAGCCTTCTTATCTATGTTTCCTGGTACACTTTGCATACAGTCCTGTAGGAATGTAGGAATATGCAGTCCTGTATAGAAATGTGGTTGCTAGGTTGTAGGTTAGGCGAAGACAATAAAGTTGATCAAAGCAAGTAGCACTAAGCTAGGAATGCTACATTAGATAGTTTATTTAAAATTTTAAAACCAGCAATAAAAGGAATAATGGTGAAATGGTTAAGGGAAAAGCATAGGGATATAGGGACATGGGATGTCAGATGTCAGTCTCTGTCCTAAGTATTCAGCTCTGCCTTTAGGGTAGAAAAGCACTGAGACAATGCCTAACAAGCTGGGCATGGTTATGTGGTAATAAAACTTGTTTATAAAAAGAGGTGGGAAGCTGGATTGGGCCCAGGAACTTGAATTTGCCAACTTGTGATTCATTTTTGTCTTCTTTCAAACTAGACTGTTTGCTCCATAGGACCAGAGTTGTCTTATGTCTGTTAAAGCTTTCAACACATATACATACAGGCTCTCATTTCTGGGTCTTCCTTCAGCCACCCTAACTCCACACTTTACTTGGGTCTCTGCCCTTCCAGAGGATCTAATGCAAATGAACACTTTCAATACCATCAACCAAGTACCTGCCAGTTACTTGGTGATGTGCTAAGCTTCAGATGTTTCAAACATTATGTCATTCAGCCCATATTGTGAACCTCTAAGTTAGTGCCATTTTATAGATGCAGAAAACAGTTCCAGCGATTTGAAAAAACTTCATTGAGATCATACTGTGGCTTATATTCATACTTCTATCCTTAACCCCTACTCAAACATTAGTGTTGCTTGGGAATTTAGACAAGTGCCTGATAACCATTGGATATCATAAAATTTTAATGGTGCTTAGCTTATACAGCTCAATAAATACTAGTTATCTAGTATTTACAATAAATACTCAATAATACTTGTTATC